>DVXP01001797.1:0-14083 GCA_018235645.1 Junonia grisea | reverse complement strand
TTTTTGTAAGCGAATTTTATGAACGCTGTCATATTTAAATAGTATTCTTCAACATATACTCCTCGCAAATGAAACAATAATTATTCAGATCTTTCAAACATACTCTTCTTGACGATTCCATAGAAAATTATGTTAGAAAAATTAAATATTTTTATTAATATCAGCAAATTAATGCTGAAAAATAGCGTTTTTTCACTGATGGTCATAACTTTTAAACGAGAGCTGTTACAGGAAAAATAAGTGCATATTTGAAATCAGCGGTGGCAAATTAGTAAATATCATGTGATAAAAGTCATTCATCAGACAAAAGTTGCAATTTTGTAACCCAGTGTTATTGAATATGTTTGGAAGATTCATAAAAAGTTAATTTATAAGCATTTTAGTTTTCCTATTATTCTTCAATAGTCAATTTTAAAGCAAGTGGTCCTTAGTTCTGCATAAATTCCAAGCAATGTCCTTTTTACAATAACCACGAAATTTATTTAAATACTTTTAACACTTGAGTTCACAACTTAATTAATGGTTACATATCCAATATCAATCTTAACACACAATGAAATAAACTATTAATCGTATAAAATTCAACAGACATTGGAAGGCGGCGGCGCAGGTCTATCTGCTCTAAGCGGGTTGGAGCGTTCGGACCGCGGATCCGAGGTCGCTCCGATCTACTTCTCCTACTTCGAACGTCTACCCGCTGATGCGTTGTCGGACGAGGAGCGTGATCACAAGTGAGTTTATCACACACATACATATATGTACATTTGCAGACATTTTTATGTTATGTTTACAAATTTTAAGCCAAAGAAAAATAAATAAATGTATATTCGATGCCTGTCATTTTATAAAATAGACATATTATCCCATGGACGATGAGGTCAGAAATATTTGGGTTTCTTTACATGTATATGCAATACTAAGCCCCAGTCTGATAGCCCAAAAACATTGGGAAACTATGTACATACACAAACACACATACATACAAAAATGAAACGCACTTATGACACGAAACTAAATGAATAAGCCCACTTCAGTACAAGCAAACATCCAAGTCAAGAAACTAAATTCTCTCTAAAGCTACAAAGCGTTATCTTACCAAACAGCCCAAAATAAATCACTATCCGAGACACACGTACCATAAATCTACCTAACCTACCTCTTACCTACAAACCATTAACCTCACCCCGTCCAACAGATACTACCTCGGTGAAGCCAAACGTCTTCGCACGGCCGCCGAACGAGAGCAAGAGCCGCTCGCAAGAGTCATGCTCTACCTAGAATCAGTTCTATGCTTCGTTCTAACCGGGCGAGTGCTGGAGCTAGAGCTGGACACCAAACGCGCCTTCACCATCTACCGCGAGACCATCGAGTACATCAAGTCGATACACTCCATGCCGCAGCGGTTCAGGGCCTCGCCGCATTCGACCTTCAGCAAGCTCGATATACTCAGGTATGTAACAAACTAGGATTTTTAGGCACTTTTATTTCAGGATGACCTTTAAACTATCCCGGAAGCTTGATATATTTAGCAAGCTTGATATACTCAGGTAAGGGCTGAAGACTAGGATTGCCATGTCCAAATAGAAAATGGAATTAGAAGCTGATAATCCAGGACTCATTTGTGATTAAAACCAGGGCGCAGAAAGCAATGGGGCACCTGTTTTTCTCGTAGATTTTGTATTTATAAAAAAACAAGAGGACGCTTCTTAAAAATCTGGGTGTTCCTTAAAAACTATCCCGGATACCCTAAAGCCTAGGACAAGAAACCAGGACGGTTGGTAACCGTACGCCTTGAAGTACGCTTTACTGTTCAGTTCACTGTTTACTGTTGTTTACTGTTTAGTAGTACTACTTGCTTCTAGAATATTAATAGTAAGAAAATTTTTTGGAATGTGACCATTTTTAATTGAACAATTTTGTTACAGCCTCCGAGTGCAGGCGCTCCTGTACCTGCGAATGTTCAAAATGTACAACCGGGAAGTGCGAGAGTACAACAAGATCGTTCAGGAATACCAACAAAAGGTTTGTTATTTATTCATTTTTACAAATTAAATCTCCATCTCAATTTATTCTCTATATGAAATCTCCATCTGATAAACTCTATAGCTATAAAATATACTTAGTTTTAATACGAGTATTATTGCATTGGACAAAAAAAATCACGTAAACTTATGACTAGTCTATAGTCCAATATTGATTCGTTGTCGTCTAATTCACGTTCAGGATTTTCCATACAATTATAACGCGCCAGACGCGTCAGTGGCAATGAATCTATTAATATAAATATTATTTCATATAAATGTATTGTAATGTAATGACTTTTATATCAGCCTGCGAATGTTCATATTTGGTGGTGGGTATAACCTGTAGAACAAGTAAACGAACCCGATCACAGCGTCAACAGCCGTCTGTGTTTCAGCCGGCGTGTGCCGAAGCGGTCTCCGCTACATCCGCGATATCCGCATCGTCGGCGCGCTCGGCCTCCCCCCTCTCCCCCTCGCCGTCCCCCGCCGGCTCCGTCGGCTCCGGCTCCGGCTCCGGCTCGTCCGGGTACTGCTCGCTGGCGCACGCGGCCGGCCCCGGCTCCGGATCCGGTCCCGGCTACTGCCCCATGGCGCATGCGGTACCTGCGCACGCACATCATGCGTTGCTGCAATTGACGAAGTATTACACGTTTCTGTACGTCGCGCATGACCTGTGGGAGCAGGCGGATAGCTTGTGTCGACTGAGACCTAACCAAGGTATGATGTTTGGTATTCTAGATGTTCGATTTTGAAATTCAAGTTTAATATGACTACGAAAGTCTAGTAATGTAGAGTTAGTCCCTGTTTACTATTAACGATTAGAAAAAGAAAATGGCACCAAATTTACAACATATCCATTACAGTTTCTTCCATAATATGCAGTTAAAATTTCACTTATTTTCTATTACAGCACATAGCATAAAATGAATTGAAACACTAATCTTAGCCATGATTTATTTTAATATATACCAAAAATATCCGCTATAGTACAACTTACATTATATCTAACCGATACATAAATCGCGTCAAAAGTTAATGCAACATGTCGTCCCCGTTTCCAGATCTATTCATCGCAGTGGACCGCAAGTGCGGGCCGCTGACCCTGTTCTCGACGTTCCGGCACCTCGTGCAGTACGTGCGCCACGCCATCTCGCTGCTCAAGAACGCGCCGCGCGAGTGACGCGACGTCTGACGCGGGAGTGACGCGTGACGTCACGTCTCACGCGACGTGTGACGCGACGTGCGACGCGCGCGAGTGATGTTGATAGACTTTGACAGCGAAGAGAATCTGTGGTATGATTAAAATTGTCATCGCAGTTGTATATGGTTCTGTACATAATGACAAACGGTAATAATGATGTAAGCAAATAAAACACTGGAAATATTCAGCTACCGTCTCTCTGGATACGACAAATCGATACGGACTAATTTAGTATTAACATTTTTTTGTGAAATTTTCGATTTTTTTTTTTTCTTGTTATATACGTATGTGTTTGGTCGTGATTTAATTACTAATAGACAGTTGATTATCCAAATGTTAAAGGCCTACACTTAAACCTACCATCGCGCCTCTTAATTTTTACGAAATACATGAAAGCGACAAACCATTTGTACTAAAAGGTTCTGTTTGTTTGTGCTTTCGTTTTTGTTGTAAATTGAAAATAAAATTCAATGTACCACACGATTTTGACGTTATTCAAATTTTTGGCCTACAATAATTATTTCAACACGAAATTATATTATGTTTCTAGTTTGTCAAATATTTTGTCCTGTTTTAAATTAACAGACTTTTCAGTTAATAAATTAAGATACTCAAAAATGAAATGTTTCGGCTTAACGTAACTAAAATGTTATTGTTCGTACAACCCCATATTTTTAATATTTTCAACGAAATAATGTCGACGAATAAAAACAGCATTAACTGTTTGAATTGCAATAATATTCTTGGAACGGACTATTCCTATCAAATATTTAAATTGAATTGTAATAATAACTGCATATAACAGTGGTTAGGCAGTACAAAATTACGTTGAAACTAGGCAATACAGAATACAAGACAATGGGACATAACCATGTTGTCTTTTGTAAACCGGAAAGACAAGACAATCAAATCAATCAAATAATTTAAAATGTCCTCAATAAAAGTCGGTAATTAAGATATTTTATTACTGTGGTTTGTCTTATCTCAGATGAAATTTTAGTATTAAGACACTGAAACAAATCATTGAACAAATGCTATATAAACATTCAAAAGTTGATTGGTTTACCAATCTCGGAACAAATTATTATCATTGTCTTGTCTTCACATTGTCTCGTTCACGCAGCTATGAATCACAATAACGTATTGTCCTAATGTGAACGCGCCATTAAATTAAAGTTAAATATTTGTAGTACGGCACTCGCAACGTTAACTTTTATTTTTTAATTTATATATAATTTAAAATTGATTGCAAGTTGGATGTGATGTAATATAACAGATTCTAAGGATTAATTTTAAAATTTTAATTAACGCTGTATTATGTGTAAAATAATATAATAAATGTGTGTTGTATAATAGATTAAATAGTTAACGAGCGATTCTAATGAAAAATTACGATAGTGCGTGATATTTTTTTTCTAATTAATAATTGATTACCTTTAAATCAGTCCATTCGATTAATGTTCGACTTAGAAAGCAAACGAGTCGATATTCAATTTCAAATCGATTTTCACTCGGTTAGATTTGTCGCTAGATTTACGTAACGTAATGAATTGCATTCATGTAGATTTCGGATAAAAATTATGCGCAATAGTGGAAGTGATATTGAAGTCCGGTTATAATTAGATAATATTTTATTTGCAATATAAAAATGTTTGAGGTGAACCAACAGTTAACTGAGAATCAATATGTTTGATATTTGATTGGCGAGTGATTAATTAACTGATTGCGATTGGTTGATTTATAATTGAATTGCGCAAATGATGATCAAATAGAACAGGATTTTTTTTCCAACGGTCTTGCGAATATTTCCAATAAAATCTTCCGTTTTGTATTTCGTGATGTATTATTAATTTATATTGAAAACAATGAATATCGGATATACCTTAATACGAATCAAAATCGACTGCCAAAAAGTGACAAATTTGTCTTCGCATCTTAACTTCCCAAGATGATGACCAAAAAACGATGTATAAATTGTAAATAATTCGTCGCAAAGCGACATTCGCGGGTCGACGGTTCGTTCGGGCGCCGAAGTAATGATAAGTGATAGAATAACCATATCTTAAGTGTTTTCATTTGTTTTATCTTTGTAAAGGGATTTACCGCGAGCGCTTACCTAAAGGCGTTTTACACTATCCGATATTTAGGACCCTCTTATTTGGGGCAAGCGGCCCTCTAGTAGAAAAAATAGAAAATGGTGTTCAATCTTCTATTGTGCTGGAAGAAGTAAGGTTCTATTTATCGCATAATGCAACAACCCCTTAAGTGCAACTTGCTCGTAGCTATACGACAATTCGTGCGGGCCAATCGAGTAATATCTCAAAAATGATGGGATCATGTAGTACTTCGCAATATATTTCGTTTAACTATCGCTTGTTCGGAGTGAGGATAGGTTAGGAAATCTTCTCATCGGTTAGGGGTACGGAAACGGTTTTTTGTATTTTATAACAGGTCGAAAATAAAACGAACAAAACAATTAAATTCTCTGAACAATTCCCGAGCAAATTTGCCGCGTCATTGGATCATTTTTTATTATACATATCAAAACCAACGGTGGTGGATCGGTTTTAGTTCTACGACAGATACACACGATAGGATATCTGGGAAGACAATAATGTAACGATTTCACTTAGTGGGCTAGTACGACTCGCCGGCGCGTTCCAGACGCCGAAGTGACTGCTCGTTCGTTAGAATGATATATTATATTTTTTAAACGAATAAATTGTGTGACGAAATTTTTTAGCGTTCATATTTAAATTAATTCAGTAACAACAAAATCAATAACACCAAAATCTCTTTCTCTCGGTTGTTTATCAAATTTAAGTTGTGATTGTAAATACATTATATATTATACATTTTGTAATGATATACATGTTAGTGCCAGATAGGTTTTTGTATGGACGTTTATAGTAAGATTGTAGCTTGGTCGTCGGTCTGTCGCGTCGATAGCGACCGGGGAAATTTACCGCGGGGATATTTTGGATATTAATTCGTTAATACGCTAAAGTCCACCGCGTTATGTAAAAATGTATCGTAGCATATTTTTACATGGCAATACTTACGGAGCTACCGTCGCGACGACTGGCGACACTATCGCGTTCGGATGCGAACACAAAATACAATGGACAAAATACAAACTTTGTAATGTTGTTAATAAGACGCGAGATGCCTTGTACATAGTATATTATAAGAAATGTGTAGTTTTCCTTCTATATTTTAATTTATATGTAAACTATATATATAGTTAAAAGGACGAGATCATAATAATAAATAAGAAATTATAGTGAGGGCGCGTGACGAGGCCTGGCGTGCGAGTGTTGGCGGGATCAGTGTATCTAGTGCGAGTTTTTCTCACGTTTCGATTGGGACAAAGTAAACGAAAAAAATGCGATTGAACAGTGACATCTGTTGTCAAGGAGAAGAAGCATAATAAGTGAGGGAGCATTTGAAAGTTTGCCGTAAACGACCAATGACAATTGAGGGCTAGAAAATAAAAGCGCGCGCGAAATTAAAAGTGAATATCCACTTTTATTCGCTAAACGCTATCGCAGCGGTGAAATATTCGAATGAACTCGCACTCGGCACACAGAGCGTTCGGCATCGGTTGCTTTCGTGCGAGCTTGCAGCGTTCGGTCACTAGTGTCGTAGTTAACAATTAGCACGCGTTGGGCGATTCCGTTTATTACCTTGAGTTATCGCCTCCGTTGAAACGTGCGCCGAACATTCATTTCGTTCATTCATCGGTACTTACGATTCGCACAAATTATTTATAATTTTTTTTTAATCGTTATTTATTATGACATGTTTAATTTATTTGTACTGCGCACGAAGCGAAGTTTACTTAATTATGTATAATTCGGATGCGTTTGCGGGGCGCCTCCGACGAGTCCCTCGCGAATGTCGTCCGTTTTGTTTACTCTTTTTTTTTTATTATTTTTGACATGTTGTGTATAATTTTTTTGATCTATTATTATTTATTTTTAATCAAAATTCTTTTTGTTTAAATCCATCTCGTTCGGAAACTCGCAAAAATGTACTTTGATTTTTTTCTTTTGTTAACGTTCCTAGTTTATAATTTTGATTTATTGAGATACATATTACAATTTGTTGCTTATTTAATTTTTAAGCTAATAAATTTATGGCATCGGAATTAGAATTAAATATGATCAAGTGCCCTTTGTAATCTGCAATACGGTTAAAGATTAGGTACAGATAATTAAATGTTACTTAGACACATAGATTAAAAATACAGCCTAAGCTATGGAGCTATGCGTTCCTTTGTATTGTAAAGTTACCTCATAATGTATTTCGCACACGTGTCGACCTTCGGACCATGAAGATTATGTTAAATATCAATCAAAATGAACCCTAAAATTGACGCCAAATTCTTAACGACGATTTTTATATTTTAAGGTGTAATGTGTGAGCGCCGGTTACGAAGCGCTAGGCGATTGTTTTAGGTAAATTGTAAAATACTGTTTTTTTTTTTTTTCATTTTTTTCTTAAGTAGCATCTTGTGTTGATAGCATGTATAATTTGTTTTTTTTTTATATTTACGTTAAGAGATATGTATAAATTTGTTTTCCTCTAATTTTATTATTTGTGTAACTATACCCTATGTTATTGATGATAGAATACATTAATTTTTATGTATAGTATATTTTTGGTTCTTTATTTCCCTTTTTCCTTTTTGTTTGTTTTTTATGTTTTATCGTGAGCGAGGGGGGGGGGCGATTGTTTTAATTAGAACAGTCAATTTGGTAGCTGTTAATTATTATTGAAGTAACGAAACTCTGCGATAGTAAGAATGCCTCGAAGCGGGATAGTTAACGCGAATATATTTTGTCGTTTTGTAATGGTAGTGGATATGCTTAAGTAGTTGTTAGCGTAAAGGCGTAATGTGCGGTTAATATAAAGTCAGAACACCAAGCAATACTCGTCGACTACCTCATGATATAGGAGTGTCCCTTTACGATGAAAATGTGTTAAGATTTCATTGTTATTTCTTCTCTAATAATGGTTTACACTCATCTTTGATTGTAACAGCTTGTTTTAATTATAAATTGGATTTTTTTAAACATTTTTAAAATAGTTGAACTGCTATCGTTATCTTTGAAAGTTAATGTCTATAATATTTTTTATATATTAAAATGAAATAAGTTTTCACGTGATTTATTTGTAGTTTGTAATAACATTGGTCACATTTGCGGAAGAAATTCCTTTGAAATAAATAAACAATTTTTTCATCGTGGAGACACAATTCGTGTTTGCAATAAAACTGTTCAAGTGAGTTTAATGCCTTATAGTGTTTCAATCGCTGTTTTAGATGTATTGGTATTTGTAAGGCAATATAAATTCAGTACTTTCTAGGACAAATACCTTCATTTACAGTAAGTGGCCTTTAGCCAAAACAATGTTATTACTAAAACAAGTATGATAGTAAACCAATGTCATTTTTGTTAGAGGCAGCCTAATGTTTTTTTTTCTTAGCGATTGTTTAACTTTCATTATTTTCATGACTTTGTAACTTGATCTGTTAATATACTAGCGTACCAGATCAGACCCTTTAACTAAGATAAAAACTAATGATTAATGGGCGTAGAAAAAAACCTTAGCTCATATAAAATAAAATAAATGCTTTCTATTTTTCTTATAATTGTAACGGCACATGATCAAAACATCAGACAAAGAATAACCATCGTTAAGAGATCACTAGAACTTCTTATTTAAAAAAAAAAAAAGTACTGAACTTATATCAAGTAACAGCACAAAGTTTTATAATTAATTGATATGTCGAAGTAGATAATATTTAGTCACTAAATTGGTGTCAATGTTCGGTAAGTATTTATAGGATCGCTGCAAGCTCACGGTAAATAGGCAGTTTTGTGCGTTTCAAGTCACAGGTGCCATTGTAACTGGCATACTGACACTAGCATAACAGCTACTTTTATGCCAGTATCTCTAAATATTTCTATGTGTCCAGAGGTCTTCACAATGCTGGATTGCTAGTAACCAGTTGGCACTTGACTGGATACTCGCATATTTTGCCTCTACGAATATTAATCGCTGGATCATTTCGCACAGTCTTAACTCCATGTCGCATGTGATAATGTCTACATCTGAACATTTTTTTTAATTATCTAATATCAGTATTAGATAATTTCATAAAATTTAATTTGTTAAAGCGATTACTTCCGAATATTAATTGAGATTAAAACGCGATGCTGTACCATCGTTTTGACAATAAAATGCTTCCAAAATTCTTTACATCTTCATAGACTCCATACCGAATATTTCTTTTTACGTTTGTACTTATTGGAAGTGACAAATAAAAGCTATATTACATGCGATTGGCAGTGGATTGCTTCAACACAAACGCTTTACGCTGACATCGATAAAGGTCCGAAGATATGCGTGGAACAATGCGTTCTCTGTAAGAGCTTTGTATACGATAGATATAGTTACGCGATGCGTGCACACTAGCGCCAGTAAACGATTTATCCGATATGGTAAACAGACTGCAATTAATACAAGCTAGGTTTAACGATAGGAGGGAAAGTGTTCTGATGTTGTTCATATTAGCTGTAAGTTTCGTTAGTGTAAGTATTTTAATTTAATTAACTCGACAAACAAAGGATTGAATGGAATGACAAATTCTAGAAGCGACGTGCATTTGTTTACCATATTCGTTGGAAAGTTTAGAATTTGGCAACTTTTTAATGTTTATTGTACCAGAAACATGAAACGGTCAGTCTAATTAAAATAATCATAACTGTATAGGAATGGAAATAATAATAAAATTGAAAAGTTTGCCAAATTCGAACTAAAGGTTTTGCATACAGAAATGGTCGAATTGATAGTGAGATATTATCAATATTTAGTTAAACGGATCTTCTAAATGGAATCGCTCATAAGTGTATACAGGAGGCCGAGTTTTAGTCGTAATAATTAAAAAACTTCATACTAGGTATAATGAAACGAATGTTCACATTATAATATTCGTAATATTAAGTTTTATGTCTTGGTGTTTAATTACAAAAAACAAACGTAGACGACAGCTAGCGAATACCTCACAACTACGAGGAGGGGAATTGAATTAATTTATTTTAGAATTAAATAAAGTTCAAAGAGGAAATTTAAATTGTGCCTTAGTGAGAAATCGGTCAGACAATTCATTTTGGACGATAATGAGCGGCGTGGTGTTAATATGAACCAGTGGACAGTCGACCCCGCGGGCCCGGCCGGCCCCGGCGGACCCCAGTATCTCGCACTGTACACAACTGCACGTTATGTAAAGACTTATATTGTTTGAAATGAGAAACCCCTTCTGATTTATAGTTGAACTAAATTAATGCAATAATGTTTAACAATATTTTGTTTTATTGGATGTTGTAATTGATTATTATTGATTATATTTACATTATATTATAAAGAAGTAGAACAGTATCTATATGTCGTAGCAATAATTTAAGAGTGGCAATAAGGTCTAGTGGATTTGCTTTTGTGTCTTTGAATATATTATTATTAAGATGTATAGAGTCCCTTCGTCCTCACTAGTCCACCCGCCTCCCGCTGTACACTGCTTACCGACCCCACACTATGTTCAAATTCTTGACGTTTTTAAAAATATATATTTTATAATACATAATATTGAAAATTAAGTAGAAACGATTTATATTAAGTATTTAATATTTCATCGATGTGCGTGTTCCAATTATTTTTATTAATTGCTAATTTGTAGCTGTTTACGAATGAATGGATTATGGATATTACGCTTCTTACTTCGAATTGTTCTTCATCGAATCGAGTGCAGACACGGCGATCGTATTTAAATTAACGATTAAAAGATGACACCAATGATTTCATAATGTCGCTGTATTTGTACTCAGCATGGCTAATTTTTTGTCCTTCCCTCTGCCAACTTTTTAATGATTTAGTACAATTTTGTTAGTTTTCCAATTATACATATTATTAACTTAAGACAAAGTGCCAAGAGACGCAAACCTTTCCTAAGTGCAATTCCTTCTCAATTACTGTACCTCTGTATGTTACGTACAATGTACTATATTATTTTACAAGGCGTGTTATATTGCTTAGCCTTAAGTTTTCTCACGGGATACTTTACGCAGACCATCGCTGCTGAAACGCTCCATAACTCCGCGATTCCATTTGTCATCAAAGTATCCCGTTGAGCGAAAGTGAGAAAAATATATCGAAATTTTGTAACAAGTAGATTATATTACAGCCAAGTATATTCTAAATTATGTTTTGTAGTCGATGTTTTCGATAGTTCATAGCGACGCGAGGCTGGTCACGTGGGTGACGTCACGCGGCCGAGCGCGTCACGAGTGGAGGTCGTCGGGCGCCGTAACGCGAGCGCCTCGTTGTGGTAGTGCGTGTGTATGTGAGAGACAAACTAATGATAGTATAAAATTGTTTACCACACGCCGTCGGCGGCGTTAGAAAATATTATTTTTCTTAGATCACATTATATTGTAATAAAATGGTAAAGTCTAGCGCGTGCGGGAGCGGGGCGCGGCCGAGGTCGCTTCACACAAAGAGTATTTTTTTACGAGTCTTCGCCCCTCTCCCGCCACATGTTTGTTATGTTTAAGAGGAAATATCTATTGTCTATTCCAAGGGTTGAATAACTACCAACACTTTTTTATATTACAATAATTATAGAAATTATTATTGACTATGTTGTTTCCTTTTATGTATCCCGACTTTTTTACTGAATGACATAAAGAGAAAGAGAAAGAGATTTGCTTCTACTCTACTACTTATGTTGTTAAAAATGCTCATATAATTTTAATATAATAATATCAGTGTTGGGCAAAATGTAATCTGATTACTGATTACAAACTACGATTACTTTAAGTAATTTATTGATTTTTTTTTTACTTTTAACTAAATGTAATCATGATTACATATTACATGTACATGATATGATGATTGTTGACATGTACATGATTACATGATACTACTTTGCGTTGTAGTTTGTAATCTGATTATAAAATGTAGTCGATTACGCCCAACACTGAATAATATTATAATAACCGTTCTTCACGGCACGTCTTTAATTTTTTATCAACCTCTACCAACTTTGATTAAATTTATTGATCTAAAGTTTACTATCTCACATTTTAGCTACTAAATGTTGTCAAACAAGTGATTAGCAAGTTATGAAATATTTTTCACCTATATTTATTTAATTAAAAAACAAGTAAATTAAAGGAACCTTTTTAAAATAAAACTTGTCCTTATAGTCAAATAGATTTATTCGATTCAATTCCTGACATGCTTCTTCTTTTTCTTCTTCTTGTTGGAGTGAGCTTCGATCAAATCGTCGATTTCTTTGCTGTCGTCTCCGAGCCGCTTTTCACCGCTGGAAGATATAAAGATAAGTAAGTATAACGTATTGATTGACATTTAAAAATGTGCCACAGGATGGTAAATAGCAACAAATACGGCTGGTATAACTACTTTCGGATATTCGAGTATACATAGTGCATTTTAATATTTATTCCTTGTTTGACAAACATAGTTAAAATAGTAACGAGCAAGTATTTTATAACCTCAGAATCCAAACTGGTTCAAAATAAATGAAAAAATCACTATTATGACGAGACTAACCTCTTAACAGAAACCAGTTGTTTCTGGTTGGAAACGGACAGAGCCTTGCCCCAGTCGAGGTCCGAGCCTTTGATCCTGTACTGCGCGAGGTCTTCGCCCATCAGACGTGACAGCTCCTTTCTTTGTTTACGTTCCAATTCCTGGGAATTATATAGATATCTTGTTAGAATACAGTTATGATTTAAAAAAAAATCTAAATTATTGTTCCAAACGTATTTTATACTAGCAGACCCAAGGATAATCCGAACTTTTTAGAAAATTATTATAGCCTATATTCACCAGAGTTAGTGTAGCATCCCAACAGGGACAGAATTTTTCCAATCGATCAAGAAGTTTCGGAACCTATTCAATTCAAATAATCAAATCTTTTCTCTATATAATATTATCATAGATGAGTATAATTATAAGTGATATTAAATCGAAAAATGTATATTCTTTACAGAAGTATGTGTTTAAACTGTAGTTTGTTTTATTAAAAAATATTGTTATAAAAGTTTACCGCCATGCCATGGTAAAAAAAATAGCATCAAATGTGCTAACTACAAACAAATCCTACAATTACTTACACAATTACAAACTACTTCCAATCCTCTAACTAAAACAACAAAATTATTCAATAAAAAAATTTATTACGATACTTGAAAACCAGTACAAACAGACCACAAACAATTAATACCTTGGCTGCCTTCGATAATTCTTCTTGCAAGCTCTGTTTAACGGGTTCATTGGTCACATCTGCTGTTTTATCTTCTATGCCCATCTCCTTTGCAACGGTTACTTCTAGAATAGAGTTTAGGGCTGTGTTTATCTTCTTGCAGGCTTCATAGAACTTGGCCAATATTTGGGAACCTGGTAAGCCGAGTTCGCTTGCTATGTCATCTACGTCTTTCATTTGAAAACCCATTGCTATGAATAAAACCTGAAAAGAAAATTGTAGATATTTAGTAACATCAAAGTGAAAGGATTTTTTGAGTTATTATAAATAATTCTTGACATTCAGTAACAACGTAACACAGCCTGTACATATCCCACTGCTGAGCATAGGCCTTTTCTTCTATTAGGGAGAAGGTATGGAGCTTAAGGATAAAATCAGGAATGAGGTTATCCGTGAGAGAACTAAAGTAACCGACGTAGCTCGCAAAATTAGTAAGCTGAAGTGGCAATGGGCCGGTCACGTCTGTCGCAGGACCGATGGCCGTTGGAGCAGACGAGTCCTGGAGTG
>DVXP01001796.1:0-14084 GCA_018235645.1 Junonia grisea | reverse complement strand
GGGGGTTTTAATGAGTGCAATCTCACATAACCCGGTCTCCCACCAGGAGTCGGGTATCTATGAAGATTTACCCTGCGTCAAAAAAAAAAAAGGTACGTGTGGGTATTTTTGAAAGTACGTAAACTAGACGAAAAATATTATTATCGGGTTTCAGTAAGCACTTGTTCGACATGGTATAAAACAGATGCCATTTTCAATGAAATGTACCTACTCTTAGAATACTTTTCTCAATTTCAGCAATGTTGCTCATTGAATTTCTTTGTGAAAAGGGTTTCGTTCACAAAAGTTTCTACTTTTCAACGTAACGTACCTAATGTTACGTATTGTAATAAGTTTATAAATTTATATGAAAAACGAATCATTCTCAGCCAAATACAGTTCGTCAGACTAAGAAGTTTTCTCTTTATATTATTAAAGTAAAGATATTATAATTTACAAAATACATTTTCATTTTGTTTATCCTATTTTACCTATGTTTAATACGAGATGTACTTAAAAGATATTACTTTTAAAAATCTAATAACATTATAATAAAAGTTTGAAAACTGAATAACTTTGAGAGTAAGGATCTTATTAATTTCCTTTTCACTGAGAACTTTCGATAATCGATAGTCTTTGGTTTGTTTGAGTTGACTTTATCGTGATTGTCTTTGCCACCTTCACCTTTGTCGAAATGTTTTCATCGTTCGTTTGATCATGGGTTTAATTAGTATTATAATATTGGCATTTATTGGTCAACCTTTTCTGTACATATCAAAACCTGACAGGTGTAGTATTAGATGCACAAGTGATTAATCGTTAACATGAATAAATACTTTTTATTAGTTCGAGATGACATTCAAAACATTCTCTATCAGCAGATTGTGTACGGTCTGCCTTAGTATAGTACTTATATGATATCGGTTCATATCGGTTATTATTTATTTATTGTATACTTATTTTCGCTAACTGTCCGGACTATAGGCCTGTTTCACAATATTTAAGTCTTGGAAAAGCAATAAGCAACTAAATAAGTGCCAAAAAAGGCCCTACCATAAATAAAGTTATTTAGTTAAGAGATCCTAAAATCCTAAAAGTCTTCAAAAATATCTAAATCCTATTGCACGTATCTGAACTTGTAATAACTGATTAAAACTACTAGTCTATTTGGACTACTACTACCTAGCCTATTGAATCCACTGGGCCATAATATCTTTGTGTATTGCTCAGAAAATAATAATTTAAAAAATACATACTTTGTACTTTTTAAGAAGACTGCTAGTAAACTAAATTTACCAATTTGTTCCACTTTGAATTGGTATCTAAAGCGAGTGTATCTGTTTTACAATTTTATTGCTGTATTCAGGTTTTCTCGCAATTGTCGTATTTTAAAATAAACTTTTTAGAAAACATTTGCCAGTAGATACGTAGCTACATCGATACGTGTTTCTAAAATTAAATATTATTAACTATATACAGACGATTAATTACTTGTTTTGTTCCGAAAAAAGTTAAAAAAAAATACCCTCAGAATGAATTTTTTTTCAGTTAAATTGTAATAAGACACGCCGCTGAAATTTTCACAGCAAAATATTGAAAAAGTTGGCCACAACACTATCTCAAATATAAATTATACGCTTCGAATATTCTAGATTCACGCCTTTATAGCATAAGATATAAAACAATCGTGTTTAGAAAGAGTGATATCGCGTCGCTCTTAAGCAATATCATAACCGTCCCGCCGCCGTTGGCAAAGGGTGGCGATGTAGCTTATTGAATTCCTACGTGAAAAGGTTCGGGATACGAGAAAGGTTCCACTGTTTAAGCAGGCGATGCAATCCATTGGCTATTGATTTTAGTCTTGCGCTAAATATATTAGTTCCTATTAATTATTATCTTTACGTCAAAAAAAGAAAATATGTGTTTATTATTCCAATATTTTTTAATATGTTATAAGCACAGGATAGAATTTGCGAGAGTTTTGTCAGGGCTTAAATTTTTACCTGAAATATCACTACTTAGTCATTTAAAGTTTAAAGTTCATACAATTTCGAAAAACTTGTTATTGTAATTTAATTTATATTATTACAGAGGCAAACTGAACTCCACTACAGCTGTATTTGTAAATGAGATGTTACTAAATCATGAAAGCACCACACTCTTATAAACAGATAGTTGATCTTAACGTAGGCAGTATTCTAGTTTATACTACATATACGTACATTAGTATATCCTATATGAAATTAAGTTTTTGTCAATATAGGTATATAGTAAAATAAGTGCAAATAAATAAAAATAATCTTCATATTTATATTTTAATTTTCATGAAACCTAACAAACCGGAACTAGCTATAACAAAAATTATTGCATGCGCCCGAGAAAGTATTAAAAACCCGAACAAAATGCGAACTTCAACTTTAATTTTCCTATAAAAGTGTTGAAAACTTCGAGTGGCTCAAAGGTAATGAGGATAATTTTCAGAGTCATAGTTGAAGACTTGTCTATCCTTTGTCTTTCAGGAAACGTTTGGCTTTTTTAATTATTCTGTCCGTGTCCACTGAAATGGATGGTATAATTGCATAGTTAATTATTGAACTGTTTTAATTTGAGGTTGTGTGCTAATATTTACTTAAAATTTATTTTGAGTTTGACGTTGGTTTTAAAATTACATCTGACTTGACTTTTGAATTGAAATAATATTTCGGTCAAACATAATAGAGAACAATGATATATAAAATAATGTATGAAGTTATTTTTACAAATAGGGAATTTCCTTGGTGTAAATATTTATCATTGTCATTTTAATATTATTTTAATATTAGTATATCTAAATTATATCAAAATTACTAGTATATTATCATTATCAATATTCTTAACAAAAATAAAGAAATTAATTAATATAATCTAACCTAACTTATTCTATGTACAGTATATAATATATATAATCATTATCAATAATATAGTTAGATATGAGTATATTCGATACGGAGTTTTACATTTATTTGTTACTGTCATAATTATTGTTAAAAAAATGGGTAAACATTTTACTTTGTGTGCCTATCTTGTAATATTGTTGCGAATTTTATGTAATGACGTTAGATGTTCTGCTTGATATATATATTTGTATGGATTTTTAATCTGAGAATAAAGAATTATTATTATTTTCATTAAGCTTTTACCTCGAAAAATTATTTTTCGGTATTTTAAAGAATCACGGGCCTAGGCCAAGTGAGTCTCATTTTCTGGTAAATGGTTTGATGGTTCATGCTGCAAAAACTTTCTGACAATACGGCAAGTATTCAAAATAGCAGCCTTTTGCATAAGAATGTAGGTGTTATGGGATAAATCTATTGTACGTAGGGCTTGTCGCAGATGTTTAGGAATTACACCTGTACTGGAGAGCACCAAAGGTACTATATATACTTTATTCATTTTCCAAATATTTTGTATTTCTTCCTGTAATTCTGTATATTTGTGGATTTTTTCAGTTATAGTTTTAGTTAAATTATGTGTGTTTGGTATTGCTACATCGATTAAATAGGTAACTTTGTTGTTTTTATCAATTAAAGTGATATCAGGTCTATTGTGATGGATCGTTCTATCAGTTAGCAAAGTCCTATCGTAGTATAATAGATGGTCGGAGTTCTCCAATACAGGTTTTGGTGTGTATTGATAATATGGTAGCGGTTTTTCAGACAGAAGTTTATATTTAATAGCTAGTTTTTGGTGTACAATATTTACTATTTGATTGTGGCGGTGGGTGTAATCATTTTGTGTAAGGCTAGGACAAGCGCCAGTTATATGTTGGATAGTTTCCGGTAGCCTGTGACACTTTCGACATTTATCATCTTTAATTTTGGGGTCTTTAATAATATACTTTTTATAATTTTTCGTGTTTATTACCTGGTCTTGTATTGCAATTATAAAACCTTCTGTTTCTGGGAAGAGAGAACCAAACTTAAGCCATTTATTTGTTGCTTCTAAATCTATGTGTGGTTGTTCTATGTCATGTATATGTCGACCGTGTAATTCTTTTTGTCGCCAGGATGCTAGTTTTGCATTGTCTGTTTCTGTAGGTTCTACATTTGTGACGCTATTGTTTTGCTTTAGATTAAGGGGTGTATAGTTATCATCAATTTCCACTATAGCCTTGTGTAGTATACTGTTTCCAGATTTCTGATAGAAAAACGATTTGAGGTTGTGAATTTGAGTATTTCGTAATTTTTGTAGATCTATTAATCCGCGTCCTCCCATATCTCTTTTGACTGTCATTCTCTCGATTGCTGATTTAGGATGTAAATAATTATGTTTTGTAAGTGTAACTCTAGTTGATATTTCCAGTTTATTTAAATCTGTTTTGGTCCATTTAATTATTCCGAACGAGTAAATTAATATTGGTATGGCGTAGGTATTTATTGCTTTAAACATATTTTTTGAGTTTAATTGTTGTTTACAGATGAGTTTTAAACGTCTATTATATTCTTTTGTTAAGTTTTGTTTTATTTTTGTATGATCTATTGTATTAGATTCGTGAATACCTAAATATTTATATGTATCATTATTATCCATCGTTCCGAAATCTGTTTCTTCAGTAAAATCTGTAGTTCTACTTTGTGTGATTTTTCCTCTTTTTAAATGAATTTTTTTACACTTATCTATTCCAAACGTCATGTTGATATCTTTACTAAATTGCGTTGTTATGTTTATTAATTTGTTTAATTCTTCTTCCGACTTAGCAAAAAGTTTGATATCATCCATGTATAAAAGATGTGTAATTGTTGCAGAATCTGAAAGTTTATACCCACATTTGGACTTATTGAGCAGATTTGACAAAGGGTTCAGAGCGAGGCAAAACCATAAAGGACTCAAGGAGTCTCCTTGAAATATTCCGGTTTTTATTTTTATTTCTGTGGTAGATATTGTGGTATTGTTATTGCTTAAATGTAAAGTAGTTCTCCAGTCATTCATAGTTTGTTTAAGAAATTTTATAATAACGGGATTAATTTTATATAGTCGTAAAACATGTAATAACCAAGAATGTGGTACACTATCAAATGCTTTTTTGTAGTCGATATAGGATAAATGTAGGTTTCTTTTTTGTAAATTTGCCTGTTTTAATATTGCACTATCTATAATTAGCTGCTCCTTACATCCTTTATGGTTCTGTCTACAGCCTTTTTGTTCTTCTGCAATCATGTTATTTTGATCTAAATGCTGAGTAATTTTATTTGATAGACACGCTGTAATAAGTTTATAAATAGTAGGTAGACAAGTTATTGGTCGAAATTGAGATGGGTTAGTTGTATTACTGCTCTTCGGAATCATATACGTAATGCCTTTTGTTAGAAATATTGGAGGTTGAGATACACCGTGTATTAAATCTGTAATTGTTTTAGCTAAAATGCCATGTAAGGATGTGAATTTTTTATACCAAAAGCTGTGGACCCCATCAACCCCAGGAGCCTTCCAGTTATTCATCTTCTTAACCACAATCTCTATATCTCTCTCTGAAATCTGTGTAAATTCCATTTCATCAACCTCTTTCCATTTTTCCACTTCATCATCTATCCAATTTGCTTGCTGGTTAAAATTCACATCCTTCTGCCATAAGTCAGCCCAGTAGTTTTTAAGGCTATCCTCGGTTGGTAATTCTATATTTTTATCGTTTTGTGTATTTAAATGCCTGTAGAAAATCTTTTCGTTTTTTATAAATAATTTGTTATCTTCTTTCCTCTTTAAAGCTTTTTTATAACGAGAAATCCTGTGTGATTTTACTCTTAGCTTTTGCTTTAATGTGTCAAGAAATTCCTCTGGCTTTAAATTATCTCTTTCATGCGATGAGTGGACTTTAGTGTTTTTAAAAATTAATTCTACTTTAGCAACTACCTTTCGTGATTTATTACCGTTCATATACTGAGTGAGTTTTCCTATATCTGCTCTTAATTTTTCAATGTCTTTTTCTAATCTAATTTGCCACGGGGGCTTACTGTCTTCATTTTGCTTGCTATGAGTTGCTATTTGTAATCCAATTTTGTATCCTAATTGCCTACTTATTACTACAGCACTACAGTATATGAGTGTGTGTAATTCCGTTAAATCTGAATCTAATGAGTAATATTTGTCAAGGATTAATGTATTGAAAGTATTGAGCAAGATATAAAGTTTCTGACTTTCTTTTAGTCTGGGCAACTTAGGACGACTAATGGGATCTGTACCGCTATATTGGGCCAATGTAGTTTCTAATTCATGAATTAATTGTTCAGTAGATAGGTTAATATCTATTTCGTGGCTATTACTGTAATTTTCATCTGATAGTGCAATAGTTCTTGGTTCAGTTTGACTTTCTCTATTGGTAAGTTGAGTATTGGTTTTCGGTTCAACAGTTTCGAGTATTTGAGTGTGTTCTTTTTGTTGTGTAATGGAAAATAGATCTGGCTGCAAATTTTCATAAGTAACTGGTTGTGTGTTTAATTCTGAATTTAAGGCTTGTGTTACTTCTATTTTTATATGGTTTAATTCTTCTTCCGATATTAGTTTATTTCTTATTATTACTCTCCTTTGGTCAGCTATTCTTTGTTGAGAGACATCTATTTCTGGATATTTAGTTTTGAACTGGTCGTATAGTTTTTTGCAGTACATAGTCTTGTCTGTTTCTAATTTGGTTATGAAATAGTAGGTACGCATGATAAATCTGTTGATATTATTATTATTATTATTTATAATTCTTCTCCTCTCGTGAGAGGGTTTTAAAACCTATTACGCGGGCCGTAGCCAAGCGTAAAGGAGTTTTTATATTGTGAAGGTGGATGCTGGTGATGATGAAGTTAGGAATTTTCGGGTAATACGACACGTGTTAAGTATGATAGCCTTCTGGAGCGTGTGAAGCGTATATAGAGGCATGTTTAAGGTGTTTAAACTTTGGGTCAATGACTTGGGTACGATACCAGTGGATGAGATAACTATTGGAACTATATGAACTGTTTTTACTTTCCATTGGGATTTAATTTCTATGGCAAGATCTTGATATTTACTAAGTTTTTCTGCTATTGTGCTTAAAAGGTTGTGTGAATTCGGTATGGCAATGTCGATTAGAAAAACTATTTCCTTGTTTTTATCATGTACGGTAATATCGGGCCTATTATAATGAATGGTTTTATCTGTTATTATAGTTCTGTCCCAGTAAATTTTGATTTTTCTATTATCTAGTACACTTTCTGGTTTATATTTGTAATACGGATTCATTTCATTTATAAACTTATATCTGTATGCGAAATGTTGATGGATAATAGCTGCAATTTGATCGTGACGGTGTTTATAGTCAGTTTGTGCCAGAGATTTGCAAGCGCCAGTTATATGCTGGATAGTTTCGGATGCAGCATTGCAGTGTCTGCACATGTCAGTCAACTGATTGGGGTCTTTTATGATGAATTTCCTGTAGTTTCGAGTTGCTACTATTTGGTCTTGGATCGCAAGCATAAATCCTTCGGTCTCGGGAAACAGTTCACCTCTTCTGAGCCATTCGTTCGAATTTTCTTTATCGACGTGTGATTGACTCAGAAAGGCTTGGTGCCTTCCGTGGAGCGCCTTTTTAGACCATGCTGCTATTTTTTCTTCGGTGCTTATTACATGTTCATTTTTTTGTGGGTTTCTGTCATACAAGTTTAATGGGGTAAGTTTTTTATCTGTTACAGTTATGTGTTTGTGTAGTGATGACTGTTTGGATTTATTCTGGAAGTATTCTCTGAGTGATAATATCTGTTTATTGTGCAAGTTCTGTATGTCTATCAATCCTCTCCCTCCTTCTTGTCTCGGTAAAGTGAGCCTTTGTATGCATGATTTAGGATGGTGTTTTCTATGTTTGGTGAAATGTGAATTTATGGTGCGTTGTAACTTTTTTATATCTTGCTTTGACCATTGTATTATTCCAAAAGAGTATGTAAGAATGGGTATTGCGAATGTGTTGACTGCCTTTATTGTATTTTTGGAATTAAGATGGGTTTTTAAAATAAGATTAAGCCGATATGAAAATTTTTTAGAAAGTTCTTGTTTAGTTAATTTTTGGTGTATCTGTCTCGATTGCATAAAACCTAAATATTTATACGTGCTATTTTCATCCATCGGTTCAATTAGTTCTCCAGTGCCAAGTGTATAGCTGTTATTTACAATTTTACCTTCAATAACTGATAGAATTTTACATTTGTCAACTCCAAACTTCATACAAATGTCATTAGAAAATTGTTCTGTAGTATATGCTAGGTTAAATAATTCATTTTTGTTAGTTGCATACAGTTTTATGTCGTCCATATATAAAAGATGCGATAGGCGGTATTGCGTACTATTGTCATGTAGCGTAAACCCGGCGTTAGATTTATTTAGGAGGAGTGATAGTGGATTAAGAGCCATGCAGAACCACAATGGGCTCAGAGCATCTCCTTGGAAAATTCCGCGTTGTATACGGATCGGTTCAGTAGTTAAAGTTACCATTGATGCTTGGGTTATTTTAACTACAGTTTGCCAGTTGTTCATAGAATTTTGTAGGAATGATGTAATTTTTGGATGAATTTTATATAATTTAAGGACATGCAGCAGCCAACTATGCGGTACTGAATCAAAAGCTTTCTGATAGTCAATAAACATTGTGTGTATATCTCTTTTGGTTTTTATAGCGCTGTTCAAAACTATTGCATCAATGGTAAGTTGCTCTTTACATCCTCGACTATTTTTTCTGCAGCCCTGCTGTTGTTCTGCTAATATATTATACTTAGTTAAATGTTTGTATATCTCTTTACTTATGCAAGCTGTTAAAATTTTATATATCGATTGTAAACAAGTAATTGGACGGTATTTGGCTGGATTCGCGGTATCATTTATGTCTTTAGGTAGTAAGTATGTGATTCCATGTGTTATGTATGCTGGTAATAAATGTGGTGACTGAATGAATGAGTTTAAATGGTTATGAATGTATGGGTGAATGCTAGTAAATTTTTTGTACCAGTAGTTATGAATGTTGTCTGTACCCGGTGATTTCCAATTATGCGTATGTTTGATGACTTCTAGAAATGTTTCTATTGGAATAAATTGAAATTCCATTTCTGGGGTTTGTGCTTGTATCATATTAATCCAATCTGCGTCTTTATTATGTTGCACAGGATTCTCCCATATATTGGACCAAAACTCCCGGACCACCTCTGGGGATGGTGTTTCTAAACTGTGATCGTGATCATTACTGGTTGAAGTTAACTTTCTATAAAAGTTCCTCTCATTATTACTAAACTTTGTATTTTGTAGTTTCCGTTCTGTACATGTTAAGTATCTTTTGAGTCTACAAGCTGCTGCATTGAGTTTTTGTTTTAATGTATCTAAGAAGTGCTCTAATTGTGTGTTTGAGTTGTCGTATTGTGTATGTAATTGATATTTAACCTTTATTGTTTCTACTTCTGCTACTACTCTTCGGCTTCTATTTCCCCTAATGAATTGTGTTAGTCTGCCTATGTTTGCTCTTAACTTTCTTATTTTGTTTTCTAACCGTTTCTGCCAATTAGGTTTTCTGGGTGGTTTTTTTTGACTTTCATTCTGAGTAATATGTGAAATTTTTGCACCATTACACTTGACTGCTGTCCATGCTGCACAGTAAATTATTTTTTGTAGTGTATCAAAATCAGAGTCTACATTTAAGAATCTGGGAAGTATTACGGTGTTTATATATTGGGTGATAATAGAAAACTTTCTGGATGTTTTTTGTTTTGGTATATAAGGTCTCTTTGTTGGTTCAGTATTATTAAAATATTGTAGAGCTTGGTTAAATGTGTCTTCTATTTCTTGGTTAGTCTCTAAAATAGCATGAACTTCATTTGATTGTACTATGCTGCCAGGTTCTTCTAATTCTGTATTATTTAAGGTATCGTTGGTTATAATATCGTTTGTATTTAGTGTCTCTGTACGTGTTACAAGGTTTATATTGTTTATGTCAAAATTTTGTTCTTGCGTGTTAGACAATGAATTGTTTTTTGTGTATATATATACATTAGAATCATGCATACTTCTTTGTGGTTGTATATTTGAGTGTTCATTGTTTATATTTCCTGCTTGTCTATTCTCATAATGTAGTTCTTCGCTTACCTGCTTTCTAATTTCTGTTAATCTATCCTGCTTAATGTATTTATTGTTTATTATTGCTCTTCTTTGATCTGCTAACCGTTGTTCAGTAATATGTATTAACTCTGGATATAAATTTATAAATTCTTCATGAAGTTTTTTCCTATATGCTGTCTTATTAGTTTCAATTAATGTAATCCTGTAATAAATCCTAATTATTGCTTCATTCATTTCCTTTGTCCACTTCATACGTTTGCTTGCCTGTGTGTTTGAAAGAGTTACTAACTGGGTGGAGTGATGTTCAATTTGAGTTTGAATAGCTGCTAATTCGGATCGGACTTCTTCGTAAATTTGGTTGATTGTTTCTTGTGGTAATAATTTCTTTTGCACTATTGCTCTTCTTTGGTCACCAATTCTCTGTCGGCTTACTTCCATTTGTGGATACATTTCTAAAAATTTTGAATGAAGAGGTGAAAGATATGCGTTTGTGTCGGTTTCCATGTTTGTCAGATGAAGATAAGTACGTAGGATAAAAATATTCATTTCTGTACTCCACTTCCTACGTGATTTAACATTACTGGTGGTGGGCACAGGTTCGTTGACAGTATTTGTCTCCTGTGCAACATCCGTCAGCTGTGTACTGATTGATGATGATGGTGTCGGAGAGACACAGAAAGATTGAGATGAAGATGGGATTGATGGGAAGAGAGATCTCGTGGATGACATGAAAGAAGCCTGTGAGGCTTCGTCATGAAAATATGGCTCATTAGCCTGAACTTTTTTTATTTTGGACCTAGTAATCATTTTATTCCCACGAGTAGCTAGGGACCCAATGGTCAACCACAGCAGAGCCCTGCGTTCACTGTGGTAAGGGTAAGTTAAACTGAAGTTCCCCTGTTCTCCAGAGTCCGCATACTAATGACTAAGCTCCCCCCTAGCCACGCAGCCCTCGGCGTACGCTGTTCCACCTTGGCTTGGGTTGTATCTCTCTTGGTCTGTCTCCTCACCCTAGACCTGTCCGGCATGAGTAGCTCTACCGGTATAGCTCTAAGAATCATCGAAGTGCTCAAGCCCCACCACGTCGGCAACGTGAAGATACGGCGGTGGGGTTATTATTATTATTATTTAACGAGTCATCGCTTGCTCATTAGTGGAACGTCTGAATTTGTAACTTCATTCCCGAATCGTTTTTTGCGAAGGCTTTGCCCTTGTTGACTGTCTTCAGTATGTATACTGGTTAAAACTAACAAGGTCCCCCCAAAAATATTTTTTTAAGTCACAATGGTCATACGCTGATTTCTTTTCAGCCCAGAACCTTTAAGAAATAATTCATTATGATGCTACAAGTAAAACTAAACACTTGATTTAATATGTAAAGGTTAATCCTACAAGCCGTATACAAGTCACAAGTCTAAGATGTCAAGTGTGACAATGCTGAAGCGTAGAACAACGCGTTCCTTTCTACGTATTAGAAGCGAGTAGGGTGGCCATGTCACCAAATTTAGCAGCCGGACTGATCTGCCAGTTTGGTTTTTTTAAGGCCAGTAACATACAAAGGCCGGACACACTACATTATCAAGGATTTTGAGTATATAAGTAAAATCCAACATTTTGATTAGACATTCCACAATTAAGTTTCATTTACCTGCCAATACTCCCCATTAAAACCAAAAAGCCTCAACAGCATTCAGCTTTTGGCTAGACACGCGATCAAAAAGTCTCACTATGTCCGGCTTTATCTGGATGCCTGGTAACACTGGCAGGATGCTGTAAATCGTCTTAACATGCATGCTTTAGATGGATTGCAATCGACGCACGTTCGTCTCAAGCCGGAGCATCCTCAAGAAATCTTGGATGCAGTTTGGCAAGACATCAACTTAAAAAGGCCGAACACAGATTTTGAGTCTCATTATTTATAAGTAAGATAAAAAATGAATGTAAAATAAAACATGTTGAATATACCAGAAATAAGTTTTATTTATCTGCCATTAATCCAAGGCAAACCACAAGGCCTAATAAAACCAAACACTGTTATTTTGGCCGGACACGAAATCAAAAAGCCTAGGGTCCGTCTTTATCAGTATGTCCGTCTTTATTCTTACGTCCGTCTTTATCCTTATGTCCGTTTTTATCCGGACAGGTGGTAACACTACTCGGATGCTGTAAATCGTCTTAACATGCATGCTTTATGTGGATTGCACTCGACGCACGTTCGTCTCAGCCGGAGCATCCTCAAGAAATCCGGGATGCACGGATGTGATTATTTTAAACATAAATTGATTTTGTTCTGTTTTGTCGTTCATGTTGTTTATTTTTGTATTTTTTTTGTTGTGTTATAAAAAAGTTAAAATTGTTTTCTTACGTTTACGTTAGTACGTTTTGAATATCTTCGAAAATAGATGGGTTAATAGCAAATACATTTTATTAATCACTAAGGTAGGCCTTTGTATGGTCGTGTCAGCATATGATTTGCTTATTAATGGAACGTAAACAATGAAATTTAGCAAAATATTTAACTTGTATTTTGAAAAATACGTCATTACAATAAACTATAGATACCTAGACTATTATATTCATTTTAGTTAACTTTCGAAAAAGCTGTAATTATAGTATATGAAAAAAAAAGTTGTATTTGAGGACTGTAAATAACATTTCTTTTGAAATGCATTAAAAGCATTGTAAATTCGGTTATGTTATCTGTGAGGTTGCGTTGGCTTCACACGAATATTCGACAATGCGATGCGGTGTGTGCGGGGACTTCACCAGTGTTTTTAAAATTAAATGAAGTAAATTATTGTTTATGCGGTTTGTTAATTAATGCAGAAAAAACGTGCGATTATTTACGTGTTTAAAATAGTGCAATTTTGTCAATGTTTTGTAAATACAACGACTGTTTTGTTTCACATGCGCTGAAAATAAATAATCACAATGGCTTTGATTATTTGTTAACAGCATATAACGTATATGTATGATATAGTGGTAGGTATATATGTCACCGTAAAATTGTAAAAACTGTTAGATATCTATCTCGCAAAATTGTTAGTAACTGTCGATATATTGTGACCTTCATATAAAAGTTAGGTTAAGGTGTACTACCTAACAATCGTGGATTGCAATCTAACGGTTTTTTACAATTTTACTGTAACATATACATATGGTATAGCACGGTAAAGTCAGTTTTTATGTAAATAACTACAAGAAAGTTAAAGGTCGTAATGGTGCTCCACTACTAATAAATACATTTCTTAGAATTCTTGCGTTGCACACTAGACAAGAAAGTTTAAGGTTATGACGTTGCTCCTCTACTGAAAAATAAATGTTTTAGAATTGATGTGACGACACGCGTAGTATTTTCTAGAAAGTTCTTTGCAACTGGAAGTCAATTTGCCTTTTACAGATAAACTTAAACACAAATATTGATACAAACAATTTGAAACTTTATCCGTTGAGAGTCGTAAACGAAGATTTTAAATTATTATTCACAATTTATCTGAAGAAAAGTTGTAAGCCGAAGCGAAAAGAATAAGGAGCAAAGTTTATTAGTAACGTAAGTTATTTTAAAGATAAATCCTGAGCTCGCAGGAGGGAAGTTTTCTGCTGCATCGGCTTAAAACTGAAACCCTTTACAGCGCATTTATAACTCTTCTTTCCATCAACGATCCTCAAATACTTCAAAGAATTTTGTGTGAAGTTACGATTTAAGCAGCATTAGGCACGTTTTAGTAGGAAAAGGTTTTGTCGAGTTCGCGTCACCGACATGCTTAGAAAGTTTTTGGATGATCACCAATTACGTGCGTTCTGTTATTGATGGATCTTGCACCCTGACCTAACACTTCCCTAAGCTATTTAGTATCAACCTTATATTCCATTCCCTGATTCCCAGGCAGTTCCTAACTCACTTCCATCCAGGACAGACGGCAGTCTTATTTCATAATTATTCTCAATTAATATTCTATAATTTAAATTCTTAATAATGATAATTAATTAATTCCGATTAATAATGATAATTA
>DVXP01001795.1:0-14089 GCA_018235645.1 Junonia grisea | reverse complement strand
CAGGATTGTCAACTGCTCTATGTTACAACACTTCTAGATTTTAAATGATTCTAGATTCTCACCCAGTTTCTAAAACTCACCTCTATAACTGTCATACGCCATGGCCTGCACTCTCGCGACGTCCAGGTGTGTGGCGTGCGTCTCCGGATTCCCAACTGCTCCTTGTTTAATTCTCGTGAACTGGGACCCCGCACCGACTACCACGTATTGTGTGCGATGGTCTGGGCTCGCTGAAATATAATTGTATAATATATAATATTGTACAGCTTGAAATTGTTACTTGTAGAGTCTAAGTCTTTTAATTGAGGTAATGATCAAGATTATAATTTATGCCTCGTAAAATGCCTATCAAAATCAAGAAACTGAACAAACATTTAGCTGTTAAAGTAAAAAATTTAGAGACTTTTCCAAAAAGTATATTAGCGTACTGTTCATATTTATTCTGAGTCAAGAATCACTGTCTGTTAGAGAAGTATATAAACATTTATCCGACAAATTCTCGATTTTATCTCACCTTGACAGTGATCACCCATCATCACCATTTCGTCGGGGCAGGTGCAAATACGCGTCTCGTTGCAGGTGACCAGACAGATGGCGCTGTGTGTCTGAGCACAAGGTTTGTTGGTGCTGTTTATCAGCACCAGGGATTGAGCAAATGTAATCTATCTTACCTTGACAGTGGTCACCCATCATCACCATGTCGTCGGGGCAGGCGCAGACATGCGTCACGTTGGAGGTGACCAAACAGATGACGCAGTGCGTCTGAGCACAAGGGTTGTTGGTGCTGTTCATCAGCACCGGGTGGTAGATGTGCATGTCTGCGACCAGAAAATGAAGATCGTCAACATAAGGTGCATGATTGTAATTTTTGTTGAGGTACTATATAAGATAAAGGTTAATGTTTTCCTGAAGAATAAAAGTAACCAGAATTTGACAGAGTTAGATAAAAATTGTTTTCATCGTTTATAAAGAGGATTTTCTGTGATAACACTGTACTCTAAAAATTGGGCATGTCGTTCCATCTTTATCAGCAACTAAAAAACAAATACCACTAGTAACTAGACCTAGAGGACAATTTCCTCTAAAAGAGAAAGAAAGATAAGAATGTTATACTCGTATTGGATTTGAACTCATGGCCTATCTTGCTTTCCTACTATTTTGGACAACACCAACTCACCAAACACGGGCATATCCAATCTCAGCAGGATGTTCCTCCTATCCACAGTCCCGTGGACCTTATCGGCCGTCTGTATGGTGTTTGTGGTCCAATCGCTCCAGTAGACCAGGCCTTCGAACATCACTATGGAGTATGGGTGGTGGAAGGGCTCTTCGAGGAAAGTCTATAGGTTTTAATGTACTATGAGATACAGTTCTTAAGGAATATTCAACAGATTTATGAGGATTGAGCAACACAAAAATGATGCCTTGCCCTTGTTCAGTAATCAAAAAAATAAAATACAACTATGCAGACATGACATAACTGCGGGAAATAAGTCCTACACAATAAAATATGTGAGTTACCATAGTGACCTGTTATTCAATTCCAGTGTAAGATACTGAAATCATTGACCTAAAAACTTCTAGTTTATAAGTTAAAAATATAGAGAAAAATGAGACTAATTAAATAATATGGATTTACTGTTTGAATAATTGTAACAAAATTTTCACATTTATACTTACATAAACCGCTTTACTCTGCAACTTAACCACTTTGATAGTTCGATCCACAAAGTAGAGTCTCCCATTGGGAGCATCAAGCGCTAGGCCAGTGGCGAAAGAGCTTAAGTTATCAACGAGTATTTCTGAGTTAGTACCGTCCATCTTAGCCGTCATGATAACCGCTTTATCGTGCCAATCTGCCCAGTACATTTTTCTAAAAAAAAAAGAGAAAATTTCTCTATTTTCATTGATTCTAGAAAGCATAAATATTTTAGAAATTAGAAACCATAATAAACAATCATAGGGAGACCAAAAATCTTTGTAAGAGTCCAACAGTTTTAGGTAAACGGAAATCTTTAAAAGTACCGCCATGGGTAGGCTTCCAGCCAATAAGTATGTTGGACTTATTCACTCTAAAATCCAGCTATTACTAAAACATTAATGTACCTATACTAAGGAATAGGAAACTATTCGAAGGAATTTCATCTGATAACCAATTTTCCAAATTCTAATTCGTCCCAATAGACTTCTAGGCTAACTTTGTTGAACCTTAATAGGTAGGATAAACCTTATCCTACCTTCATCTGATATATGGTACTATGAAAAATCGGCAAGAAAAAAAGAGTTAAACTTAACCAAAATCTCTTACCCTCGTTTAGGATCCAAAGTGACGAATCTAGGGTTCTTAGTGTTCGCATGTAAAGTGGTACATATTGAGCCATCAGTACGACACACTGATATGATGCCTCGCTCCGTATCACTGAAGTATATGTTATCCCCCATGAAATCTATGGCTATGTCTCCCGGGTCTTCTAGACCTAGAGCTGCTATCACCTGGTGGTTAATGTTCCTTGGGTTATTTCATGTTTAGAGGAGGCCTTTCGCCAGCAGTGTACGATTAGCGGGCTATAAAACTTTTTTTTTTAATTTTTCTTGTAAAAGTTATTTGGCGCTTCAAAACATAACGAGACATATTTCAGTCATCAGACTGATATTCCAGTCTATTTCATTAATGATGACGAAGAAAAACATTGTGAGGATACTGAATTTTTCGGAAGATATACGCAAAAAGCATGTGTTTTGTAAAAGTTCCATATTTTCTTTTTTTACAAGGTCCTTAAGATCCAAGGTATCTGTGCGATATTTGACAACTTTAATTGTACTTTTACTTCTGATACATACCTGTTTAGTTTCAGCGATGTTATGAAGCTGAGCTCTCATTATGGCCTGATGCCCGTCAGCTGTCTCCACCCAGTATAAGTAATTACCATCGTAGGATACACCGTGAGCCTAGAATATCATGAAATTTCTTAAAAAAGTTTTTTTCAGACGTAGTGGTGCTAAATGTACCATTAACGCCGGTGGTTGCAGGTTCGATTTCCGCTCAGGGCGAATGTTTGCATTTGTACAAACATTTACTTCTATGTCTGGGTGTTTGTCCTTGTGGATTTCCCCATTGTGCCTCGGAGAGCACGTTAAGAAGTCGATCCCGATTGTTATCACAATCACCTGATAACGATCGTTACTCGTAGTAGGGAAATATTTTAATCTAAATGGTTACTGGCTTGTCCTCTGTTTTGTGCAGGTTAAGACATTTGATCTCTATAAAAATCAAGAACCTGTCAATACCTAGACTTGAATAAAGCAGTCCTTGATTAATGTCGGAAAAAATGCTAGGAAGAAAAAGAAAAAATAATTTTGTCCGAGTTTCGCTTCTGGTTTTTCTGACGGTCTTGAACATTGCGCGAAAAGATATTATTTTCAATTTACGCCAAACTATTACTAATATTACACCTAAGTAGGATCACTAAGAGTTTAACTTACCTTCTTAATTCCTGTCGCAACAATGACCGGTTGTTTCGACTTTATTTTCACGTAACGAATATCGTTTTTTGTGCTAAAAAACAACAACGCTTCCGGATCTAAAATTGAAATGAAATAATTTTTAGAAAATATTTATTGATACACTGATATCAATAGCAATGTGATTATATAAGAAAGAAACTCCTGCGGTATAATTTCGTCTTAATCCAAAAATTCCAAAAAGCATCTAACTCCAACAATACTCCCAAAAATTTTGTGAAATAATTCTTTAATTAATTGCAACTTTGATCAAACACTAATTTTTTAAACGGAAAACAGCAAAAAATCTGGACTAAAATTTGGCTTAAACAAAAACCCTTCCAAAAAATGTCTAATTACATAATGGACCAAGAACTCACCAGGGGCAAAGCACAGATATTTAAACTGATCAATAATATAACCCTCTTCGCAGAAGCATAAAAACATATTCTTATTTTGCTTGCAGATTTGGGAACATAGCGGTCTTTCTGCCATGCACGGGTCTATCAGTTCACACTGCTTTGTGGTCATGTTGTAAACCATATAATCTTTACAGATGCAAGTTGGGCCAGAGGGTTCGGGTTTACAGAATGCTTCTGCTGGACATGAGAAATTAGTGCACATGGTATGCCCTGAAAAATTGTAATAGGTAAAAGTAATGGGCTTAAACCCTTTTTAATACAATTGTGGGACCCTAAAATGATTTATTATTTCAAGAAACGTTAATTGAATTAAATCTTAAAACGAAATAAGAACTTTTCCCAGCGGCAGGAAGCTTTCTTACATAGTCCCAACCTTATTTTTTTTAAATGGTTAACAAAACAAATTGACGATTGATTGAAAAGAAATTAGTGCAATGAAAATTATCTCAAGACTTCTCAACAATTTCATTCAACATCAACGATTAATGGAAATAAAAAATTTACGACTCTGATTTCAGCATTAGTACTAAGTATTATAAACCGTTATATACTCACAATTTTCACAATGCTTGCCCTCATCGCTGCCGTCGCGACAGTCCTGCATGCCATCGCACATGTGCTTTTTGGGCAGACAAAGCGCCTCCGAGCAGTAATAGTTCGGCGATCCAAACAGACAGTGGTCTTTTGTACGGTGATTGGTACGGAGGGAATGCCCTGGAGAAAAATATACTAAAGAACGAAACAGCCATTGTCTGGCAGAAGGTAATGTCAATTGTCCGGCTCGAAGGACCAAAATTTTCTATTGAAAATAAACGAAGAAAATTTTATATTTATAAATAAATATTTGAATATCGTTGATAAACATATATGTATGAACATAATTTAATGATTATATTTTGTTACATAATTATCTAAGAAATATAAATGGGTTATCCACGTATGATTTTTCCTCAGAGTCAGAAATTGCAGACAAACGCGTCTCCGGACGGGTATTATTAAATTTTTTGAAAACTTGTCAACAAGGATTGAATTTATCAAATCTGTCAAGTAGTTTCACAGCCTAGTCCCAAACAGACAAACAATCAAATCTTTCGTCTTATTAACATCGAAATATTTAAAGTACCTGCTATTGACACTTGTTGAATTCGATTACAATAAAGTATAAAATACGAATATTTTTTTGGTTATGTGTTAAACAAGAAATGGTTTTTATGTTTTTTAAACTCTGTATTAACGGCTAGAATAATTAATTCGTAACTATGGGTATTTGTATGAAATTATAGGTATAACTTATAATATATTTTGAACTTTGGAACGTATCCCCCATTATCCCATTCAAAATGCCATTCCGTATTTACGGATTCTGTATTCGTGGTATATTTATGGAACGTATATCCCGCGAATAAGGAGCTTTTACTGTATAAGGAGCTCGATGGCATGTGAGTTTCATGACGTATGCCATACGAGTTAGTAATACTGACACATTGTTCCAAAAGCCTTTTCCATTCAGAGAAAAACTTCTTCTTCCTAGCATTTTCCCGACTTAGCCATGGTCTGCTTTATTCTATATGTTTCAGATAAAAACTACTAAACAGATTTAGATGACATTTAACAGACATTCAACTATATGTCTTCCCGAGCGGAGTATTCAAATTAATTACCCTTATTTTTTTCGATTCCTACAGAGTAAAGCACTAAAAAAGTAAACAATGGGACCGGGCTGATCATCCTTGTGTAAGGTCCAGTTTTTAGTTTACTTTGATACTGCGTATCCTTGTAACCTATTTACCCGGTTGTACGATGTAAGGGAGGATAGTTTTCAGTACAGTATATAATAATATACATAGATAGTGCTAATAGTGTGTTGATAATATATCCTGTCGCCATATATGCCATATATGTCGCATTTTATACCTGGTTGCTAATTGACCCACAATTCTATGGACGATGAAGTCGTATTTGGCAAAATCAATTTAGTTACTCGCAAAACCATTGGTATTTAGTTTTCAGCATTGCTTCAGAAAGTGTGGCTAGGAACTTAGATTTCGGAGCCAAATTATTTTTAGATATACGTTAAAATGTGGACGAAAATTGTGAAAGAAATATTACAGGTCCTTGTTTTTAGGCGGACTAAAAAGTAAAACATATGGACATTTTTTTTACCCAACTCCTGCTGGCATTGGAGGAGGATATACCTTTGACCTAAGCCTGTAATACTATTAAGATGCCGTGGCGCCACCGCAGAAAAAGTCAGAGATTTATTGGGTAAGTTTTATGCTGGCAAATGGATAGCACCTGGTCTTACATATGCATATCTATATGTCGCGATTAGTCTACGACTAAAATATTTTAAAGTTTGTTTTCATTAAAATGGATTCGAAACTATTGATTGCCAGTAAATTAACAGTTGATTTTTAATTATGATTTTTATAGGGTTTGTGGAAGTAACTATAATGAAGATGTCTATGCTGTGATACCTACTTGACGACATCCGCAGGAGTTCAATCTGACAGGTAACAGTTATTACTCGCTGTTTTTCTTGGCAATAAGTTGACCTATCCTCATAATTATCTAGTAACTTATTATTATTATCTAGTAATCTAAATTAAATATTTTATACAAATCGGCTAAACCAAACAGCAGTGTGGTCATAACTATCGTTACATTTCCAAAAGTTACACCGTTACTTACATTACGTGTATTTACATTACGTATACAATTGTAAGATATATACAGTAGTAAAATAAAGATGTACTCACGGCATGTGTTCTCAATGTCCTCATCGGTCTTGTCCTCGCAGTCGTAATAACCGTCACACGCCCAGAACTGGGAGATGCACCGCTTGCCGCCGTCGCAGAGGAAACCCTTACACGTAGACTAGAAAAATAATGAAAATATATGGAGTCAGTAAAATTTGCTGGAAAAACAGATTGGAGATTTAATACTAAGTGATCGCCGTCTATAGCTACAAAAGCGTTGCCAGCTGAAAAAATGGAGTACTAGAAGAAGGGAGATACTGGAAAAAATGGAAATGGAAGAGACGAGGAGGGGGGGCGTATATACTTCTACTACTCGCCGCGACTTCTGTAACGCTTTTTTGTGACAGTGTAAAGTATACCAAAAAAGAATAAGGTATATAAACAACACGTAGGATTAAAAGGAACACACGTTACCATCGGGCTGTCCCTTTCACCGCACGAAACTCAGTTATTTATACAGTTACTTCACGCAGTTTTTTCTAAAAGTACAAGGCTGTAGTGTACATTTCCGACGCTCTTACTCACCTTACAAAAAACAGCTTACCCTTCTTGTACAAAAAAAACTATAGTAATTCACGTTCAAGAGCGACAGTGCAGCCGGCCTCATCACTGCGTCGTGGCAGTCGGTCTCGTTGTTGCACACCCACGCGCTGGGCACGCACTTGAGACTGTCACCGCACACCAGACGCACCACGTCTCATTATAAAACCATCCAGTGTGGTCCCTTTATATTACCATTACCCATTAACACTTGTGGCATAAGAGAAGCCACAAAGTTGAGCAAATTGAGATGGGAATAAGAGATGAAGAAGAATAACTATTAGTAGAAGAAATAGGTATGTAATCTTCTGTCTTTCTCGCCGTAAGAAACGCAGCTATATTAACCCCTTTACGCCGAATTCCTATATGAGTTAAGTATAAAACAACTCACGTTATCATGTTCAACAGCGACGGTACAGCCGGCCTCATCGCTGCCGTCGTGGCAGTCGGTCTCGTTGTTGCACACCCACGCGCTGGGCACGCACTTGAGACCGTCGCCGCACATGAACTGGTGCGTCTCGTTGCAGAATAGCGCATCGGGTGTGTAGTTCGCTGTGGAATTGACAGCTTCTTTCAGATAAAAAGAATAAGGTAAATAACCCTACAAATGTCCCGCAGCTGGGCAAAGGCCATTCCTATTAAGGAAAAGGTAAGAGTACTTAATCTATCTCGCTGCTCGACTGCGTATTATTAAACATAAATGTGCCGAAATTTCTCCCAGTATTTGCAGTTTCCTCGTGATGTTTTCCTTCAACGTTGAGCACGAGATTAATTTAAATACAAAATTGGAAAAAATTCTATAAATGGGTAATATACGAAGATGTAGAAAAAATATAATTATAACTTTCTCTTCAAACTCTTAAATTGCAAAATCTTCCTAATTTATAAAAGTCCTAAATTAATTGACCAATGCACATTAAAAAATCGTTTCTTTTTAAAAATTTAAATTAACAACAAAACTTACAAACAGATACCCATCAAAGGTAAATTCTAAAAAGTAAATTTAATTTTAAAAAATAACAAAGAAAAAACAAAACTCACTGCAAAAGTTCTCATCGCTTCCATCCTTGCAATCGTGTTTACCATCGCAGTATTTCTCTTGCGACACACAGCCCCCGCCGAGACACGAAAAAGCGCCCTCTACCATACATTCCGGTTCGTAGAAATGTATCTCATCTGTAAACTCGCCTTGACACGTCACCAGCCATGTCAAAATTATCAGGAGGACCGCCATCCTATTACAAGAAAAGAATATTATGAGCGTATTATTAAAAACATTCATATAAAGAAAATGATTTAGGCGCGGAAAATTTTATGTTTTCATTTCCGTCACACTAATAGGCTCGTCGTTTAACCCCGAGTTGACCTAATAATATAAACTTATAAACATTGGCGTTTTAGAATATTATTGTTATTTATTGTTATCTTACAATTATATTCCTAATGGCTAACTGCAATACTGTTTTTTTAATTAGTTTTTTTTTTTATTTGCTAGATGTAGCATGTAGCATATCATATAAAAGTTAATGCTAAGTATATAAATAATTTTTAAATAATAAATGCTAATTGCACAATTACTGCACAGTAAAATTATTTTTCGTTATTAAATTGACGTAAGTTTAAAATTTAAATTAATTTTTATTTGGATGTTTTAATGTCTCTATGAACGCAAGATTACAACAAATATTTGAAATGAAATCCAATGCAATGGCCAATGTATTTAGAAGCACGTGTTTTAAACATTTAAATAAGTTTACTTACCTATGAAAATATTGCTGGCTTCATGAAATTATTCTTTATAAAAAGTAAGAATTATGTAATTATTAAAATTAAATTGCTGGTTATTAATTGAATTGAAATAAATATACATATAAAAAATAAATTATACAAATCAATGATGTTCACGTGGCTGTGAACATTTTTCAATAGGAAATTGAAGTTACGAAACTGATGATTGAACTTTTTTTAACTACCCTCATTTTTTGTATCTAATTGTGTGAAATTTAAAATAGATACTTAAAGAAAAACTATGGAATAAATGTTGTAATAAATATTGATTCTTTTTTACAATGAAACATTTTTTTTTGTTTAAAACAAAATTAAAAAGATAACTATCTTTTTGTTAGTTACTTTTAAACTTTTAATTAATAGATCGTACATGTCAGTTGTCAATGTTTCCGAACGAATTCTTAGCAAGTGGCTGTCTTTCACTGACAGGTCAGAGTCCAACTTTTTAATAGTTTTTAATACATTATCGTCTATTATTAAATCGTTAACATTAATTTACTGTTACAGAAATAATTAGCGAAATCAGTGTAAGGCGATATTTGCTTAAGACAAGCCATGGCATCGCAAGTCGCAAAATCCTTTATAAAAGCGGCTCGTCCTACTTCTACCGTGAAGTTTGGTAATTATTTTCATTAAAATGTTACTAATTGGATTTTATAATGATTTTATTTACAAATATCAATCGTTAAATCATCATACACACTTTTGATTTTATAAATTCTTGTGTGTACAAAGTATATAAAGTTCGTAACGTATGTGGAAAGTAAACTTTGGACTCGAAAGTTGGCAATAATTATCAATTATATTTATATTAACTGGACTTTGTTTTCAGCAATTATGATATTATTACGTTCATAAATTATAAATAAATATTTTGTATGCATAACTTTTCGAATTAAATATTTTCTCTCCATAATATACCTACATGTTTTTATTAGTTACTAACTTTATTATTCTTGAATTTTATTAATACGAATAAAAATTAAAAAATATAAAATTTTAACCCCATCATCTAGACACAGCCAGGCGTGCCCTGAGTGTGGGAGCAGCTTTGCAGCAGAAGAAGACGCTACCCGACAAGACCGGCAAGAATGTTGTGCTTGTGGATGGAGTTAGGACCCCGTTCCTGGTGTCCTTCACCGATTACGCCAAGATGATGCCCCATGAACTGGCCAGGCATTCTCTACTGTAAGTTTTATAATGTTATTTTATATTATACAATTTGTATTGTTTTAATATTTAAAATTGTAATTGAACGACAAGAAAAAATCACCCAGTGGAACTTACTGCTGCATAAATAAATAATTATATACTTACAAAATAAAAATTAACTTTCATTTAAAAAAAATTACCTTGTATCAATTTTGTTAAGAACTTGGTTTTGACTGTAAAAATTAGGAATACTCATTACTTTCTATTTCTGTAACTATAAAATTATTAGTATAAATAAATACTGAGATTGTAAACCTCCTTCTTTTTGAAGTTGGCTAAAAATAAATTGATATATTCATAACGTAAAAACGTAACACAGCCTGTACATTTCCCACTGCTGGGCATAGGCCTCTTCTCCTATTAGGGAGAAGGTTATGATATATTCATATGTCCTCTTGATTACTATTATCTGTTTCATAACTGGATTTTAACCCTAGAATATTCATAAAGCGTTTCCTTTTTATGTTTCTACTATTACAATTACAATAAAACAATTACATCTTCAAAACATATTCTAACCTAATCAAATATCTCCACAGTGGTCTCCTCCAAAAGACCGGAATACCAAAGGAGGTGGTAGACTACATTGTCTACGGCACTGTTATCCAAGAGGTGAAGACGTCGAACATCGGCCGAGAGGCAGCTTTAGCTGCCGGCTTCAGTGATAAGACCCCTGCGCATACTGTTACCATGGCATGCATATCTTCCAACCAGGCGATTACTACTGGTGAGAATAATTATAATAAGTAGATCATGTATCTTTCTATAAATCTTTCTATCTATAAGCAAAAGTTATAAGACTTTTAATGTACCACAAACCCCAAAACTCAACGAACCAAACTTTACTGTTTCTTTATTACTGGTTTCAGAAAAAATCTAGGAAAGAAATAAGATTTAAAGTTAGTTGTTGAAAAAAAATGACCTTCAATTAAGAGAAAAATAAAACAACGGCCTAACTTTCGTTACCTTACCTCTTTCTTACCTAACTACTAGGACACATTTACAGAATATTCCTGTAAATGAATAGGACAGCTAAATAAATACAATTATAATATTTAAATCGAACTTCAAAGGATAATCATTTGTTGACTAACATTACAAAAACCACTTTTTCGGAAGTTTCCATAATGGTAAAACTTAGGTGCCCCTTTTTTTTGTTAATGCAGGGCAAATCTTCATAGATACCCGACTCCTGTGGGGGATGTCGGGTTTTGTAAGATTGCACTCACTAAAACCCCCTGCGATGGCTTTCGCAGCTAGTCCACGGCCTCTCCCGAAAAAAAAAATAAAAAAAACTTAGCTGCCTATTGTTAATTTTTTGATAAATAAATAAATAAATAGATTAAATAGCTAATTCAGTAATAACAAGTTAGTTAATTAACAAGAAGGCAGTTTATCTCATATAAGGATATCAACAGTGAATAAGCTCGCAACTCTTTCACCAATATACCTCACGACACTAAATGTACAATATTTATTTATTGCTAAGTTTCTGTATTATATTTCTATTATTTTTCTGGTTGATGAATTGTAGTCAATGGAATTTAGTTAGGCCGAACCACAATGAAATCAATTAGATGGCCTATTTTAAAGTGAACAGTGACAATGTGTTTAATTGCTTACCATTCGAAAGAACACCAGCAGCCTATTAGAATAAATATATTTTTCTTTCTTTCATTCATGTAATCAATGACAAATTTCACATTTAATACTATGTGTGGTTTACTACGAACCATGGTCTTTGAAGCCGGCGCCAGACTAAATTATTTGAATTAATTGGTATGGTAATGTTGCACATTGAGGTGGTGAGAAAGAAGTTGGATCAATTTTATATTTAAAAAACAGTGATAAGATTTTATGCTCTAGGACAAGGATATGCTATACCCCATCTTGTACAGAAGGTACTGGGAAGGTGCACTTATAATAATGTACTTGTTGTTCCCAGGTGTGGGCATGATAGCCGCCGGAGCCTATGATGTCATCGTAGCTGGCGGTGTAGAGTTCATGTCTGACGTGCCCATCAGGCACTCCCGCAAGATGAGAGCCTTGCTGCTGCGGCTCAACCGGGCCAAGACTCCCGCCCAGAGGCTTTCGTTACTGGCCAGCATCAGGCCTGACTTCTTTGCTCCCGAGGTGAGTGGTAGTCTTCAAAGATGAGAGCCTTATTTCTCAGGGTCAACCTGACAAGCCAGGCTTTTGATATTTTTGTTCTACCTGATTACAATTATTCAAGAAAACATTCCACTCTCATTTTAGGTATATATCAACACCTTAGAAGAGTAACTTAAAGTTACATTTAACTATTTTACGCTGACTTACTTTAAAAATATTATACTTCCCTGATCTAGCCAACCTGTAATTACCAGTTACAAATCTTTTTTGGGATCATTCGGTCTTACCCCAATGTGAAGCAAGTAGCGCAAGATTATAACATTCTTCCTCTCATCCTCAGCTACCAGCCGTGGCCGAGTTCTCCTCCGGAGAGACGATGGGCCACAGCGCAGATAGACTGGCGGCCGCCTTCGGAGCCTCTCGCGCTGAGCAGGACGAGTACGCGCTGCGCTCGCACACGTTGGCGGCGAAGGCACAGGCCGCTGGGCACTTCACTGATCTCATACCGGTTAAAGGTATGTGCTCACTGCTGTTCTTTCACTGCTGTTCTCTTACTGTTGTTCTCTGAACAGTACAAGCACACATTGACAGTCAAGTAGTCTTTTAAATATACTCCAGTATTTATAGTGTTCTCTCTTCTCCTATTAGGGAGAAGACTAATTCGAACTCATTTTAAATTATTTTTTGTGTATTCTTTTTTCCTCTTAAAGATTCACTTCTGAGCCTTCAGAAACTCCTATTGCCCCATGTTCTTAAATCTCCTAGTTTTAAATGTTTACACTGATAAAACAGTTCCGCTTCAATGTCTTCATGAAAATTATTAACTAATCAATATTATGTCGACAGTGGAGGGCAAAGATGGTCTGGTGGACAAGGACAACGGCATCCGAGTGTCCACTCCGGAGCAGCTCGCCAAGCTGAGACCGGCCTTCATCAAGCCGCACGGCACTGTTACTGCTGCTAATGCGTCCTTCCTGGTGAGTTGTTATATACAAAACTACTTAAGATCAGTGACAAAAAATTGTAATAAATTGTATTAATATTCAGTCATATAAACTTTTTTTTTTACACAAAGAGGAATTATTTGTTTACTCTCGAAGTAAATTGCTTATGGGACCAATTTAAGAGTTTTTACGATTTTATAAATTGTAAATATGAGGTAACTAAGCTTCTTTTAAATTGGTTGATTTTTTTATATCTACTAAACATAATAAATAACAATTTATTTTCCATAGATGTATTTATATGTTTTATCTTGTTCTAAATCATTGAGAAGACTCAAAAAGAGGTAAAATGAAAACATTCATACCAATAATTTTTGACAGTATTTTCAACATACTGCAAAATACTGTATTATTAATGTTATTATAAAAATATCAGACGGACGGCGCGTCAGCGTGTCTCATCATGTCGGAGGCGAAGGCCAAGGAGCTCGGCCTCAAACCGAAGGCCTATCTGAGGGACTTCACCTATGTCGCTCAGGTGAGAACGACATTACATTACAATGATTTAAAAATAGGACATCTGAAATGTACAATATTAAGTTATTGCAAGTAGCGTTGAATAATGTAAATGTTTAACATTAATTATAATATTACTTGATAAAACAAATTTTATTTGTGTATACATACAATTTGTAACAGAATCAATTATCCCATTATTATATATTTAATTATTTACTTCAACCCACATATAATTTGTTCCAGAAATTGTATATTACTGTAAATAATGCCTAACAATTCTAATGAATTGTAC
>DVXP01001794.1:0-14092 GCA_018235645.1 Junonia grisea | reverse complement strand
CAAACTGCGGCTCACCGTAACTCAACATTTGTACGGTTAGAAGCCTTTCATAAACGTGAAGTTGAAACTTGAAATGCACATTGAGTAAACGCAGCTTCAATTTAAACAAGATCTTTACAACCTTACCATAATTTTCACCTACAATTCTGCTTTCATTACCTTTAAATAGATTTTACAATGTGGATGTAAATTTTGCGTGGAAACATTACACTTAGTCGACGTAATTGTACGTTTTTTATAACATTTTTCACGTAGTTTTAAAAATTAATAAATTACTACTGTTTTAATGATGCCTCATTATAATTCGATATTACTTTTTATATTATTTATTTAACAATGAATGGGTCGATACGTAGCTTCTCATTTGGACTTGCTTTGGATGATATTTAGCCTATACTCTATATTTTTTTATAAATATGTATATTTTTCATTATCGCGCCAAGCGGTCTTTCCTTCCGTACCCAAAAAGTCTACTGCCTATTAGCAACTACCGCCCGCCCTCCGTATTATTCACGTTCATATTTTCGGAGTCATTACAAGATATTCATTTACAAAATTATAATGCAAAAATCTTATCAAAATTACTGTAAAATGTGCAACTACCATCATTTCGTAATGGAAAAATATAGAAGAGTAAAATTCCAACGTTGAATTTCTATTGAAATGATAAGTCCATATGAGGCTCTTTACTTTCTTAAAAATACCTGATAATATCTTAAAAACCTCGTCATCGCTCACCCAAGCGTTGCAGCGTTTCGCTGAATTTGCTACTTCATTAAAACCGTTCCTCGGTTTATCGGTAATTCCCAATCAAATTTGAACTGATCTCGCTAAACTTTCCTAGAATCTCGTGATCAAACAATGAAATGGTTCGGAACAATCAAACAATCCTATATGCTATTCCAACTTCGAAATTTATCGGAATATTATTGAAACTTTCGGTATTGAGATGGTTCGAGTTTTAATCCAACTTGCGTTATTCAATAGAAATTGATTCATGTAAAAACAACTGTCGATTTTCCTTTAAAATTACGATTGCAAAGACTTAAATTTTCAATAGGTTTTTGTTACGCAAATCTAATAGCAAGTTTAAATGGAAATGCATTCGAAATTAAAATAAACGTTTAACTAAAATCGTTGCATACAACGATAGCCGCACACTAAAGCTAAAGAATAGATTCCAGGCTATTTTTAATCCTATCACAACACAGAAATAATTCAAACATTGTGGCTTTTATAAACAGGAATTTTCTTTTAAAACGTTTTGTTAATTTTATCCCTCGAAACTGCACTGAATGCATAAACCGGTCAACGTTTTCTGCCTATTTAGCGTATAAAACTGCTGGAGTGTTATTTCCATATACAGACCACATTAACATGCAAATCAGTGGAGTATGTAAACAAAATAAAGTTATAAAGGGAACCTTATAGAATTCTGCAACTCAATTATTACGTAGAATGTTTAATATATGAATTTGTTGCGAAAATACCTAAATAAATAAGAGAATGTATCATAATGTATAAGCAAATTGTGTCAGTTGCTGATGCCAAAACTAAATTTTCTCGTTTCTTTGTGCACGATTCATTCGGAACTTGGTAGAATTGAGTTTTAACAAGTTTTGTCATAGTGATAGCTCAAAGTCTGGGTGAACATATAGGACAATTTTCACGCTCGAAAATACAAAACCACCCTGGCAACGCACAAATGTTTGTCTGTATAAATTAAATGAAATACAAATATTTTTAATACAGATATTTCTTCATTAAAATTATTATTACAAAATTTAATTTAAATTTTATTTAAATTACACTTATGATTCTTGATAATTGTGTTTATTTAAGTTGTATAAAAGATTCACTTTTTATTACTTTTCGTAGTTCTGCCAGTCGAATTAGCGGACTCTTCTTTTTCCATCAATTCCTCATCAATCAACAGATCAAAATTACCAAGAGCTTCAGGAGTCGGTACTTTATTCCAACGTACATCAGGCACGCCCTCGGACGGCAAAACAACTGATAAAATATTATCAATTAGCTTGTATTTCATTATTCTATCATTAACAGTCGTTGACGTTAGTGATGGTGACGCATTAACTTCCACCAGCCACGGTTTTAATTGATTATCAATTATTATATCATAACCGTAACATTCGAAGCAATGTCTGTCGTTGGCCATTACCGAAGAAACCGCTTTTAACGAGTGAACAATAAGCCATTGTATAGAGGCAAACAATTTTTCCGTAACTGCGCGGCCCCTTGTGCCTTCTAAAAATAAACGTAAATTCTGAACGCTCATTTTTCCGCCGTGTATGCTATTGTAATCGCCGCCGTGCTTTTGTACGCTAACATTAGTTAAGTGCACGTACATATTATCTAATTCTGTTACGCTAGTGTCATATTTCACGTTACAAAATCTACAGAAACCCAACTGGAACAAATATGCTTTGAGCGGTCGAAATGAGGTCACCAACACGTATAATCTTAGATCAAATTTTTTACCGCGAATAAGCCAAGGATTATCGATATAGCGTGATATGTAATACATAGCTGTCTTTACTCAACTACGGGTGGAAAGGAGCTTTGGTCCCTTGACCATTTTTTTAACTTCGATAACTTATTTTTATTTTACCTTGCGGTAAATCCCGTGCCCTGGATTCCACGCACGGTTTCATAATTCACGTACTCTGCGGTGATTTACGATATTCCTCGACAAACATGTTGTAGTCCGCCAGGAGAACAGATGAACATAACGCGTAACGACTTGTCCTCCATGTAAAATTACCTCAGCCTTTTCTGCTAAAAAACTGCCCTCTCTTTCCAATTCCTTTCGGTATCTATTTATGTTTTGACGAGTAAATTTTTTCTCGATAATTCGTAATGGTTTGAAAAAGGTTTAATCAGTTGGTTATCGTTCATTCGGTAAGCGCTTTCAACGCTGAACAAGTTTCGACAAGTTTGTGTTGATGCCCAACAGAAGTTCGATTCATCGTCGGGTCCAACTTGATGCCAGCCATGCCTTTCAAAATTACTCATCAAAACTGATATTTCCATGTAAGTGCAAAAGCTGACGCGACATCTCTCTACTACCCTACATTTACCCTTCCATACAAAGCCGCTATTTTCTTTGCTTATTGATTAATCATTAAAATTGATTCCCAGAAGGCCGGCAACGCAACCGCAGCATGCCTTATGTTGCAGATGTCCATGGGCGACAATGACCATTTGCCATCAGGTGGAATTGTCTGCTCGTTTGCCTCCTTTTCTTTTCATAAATAAAAAAAAAAATTGATTACTAAAACACACTACGCCCTTTGATTATAGCATTAGAAAATTCAAATTTAAAATTATGCAGAAAAATTGTTAAAAGTAATTAAGTTGAAAGTAAAAGTTTATTTTTTTCTTTTCAGAGCATTCAAATAATAGCTTTTTTTAAAAAAGGTTTTTTACCTTAATTTTATTTGTTCTACATTTGAAGCTACAGGTTATTGCGTAAAAATCTATTAAACTTCTTCTAGTGTTAAGTGTATAAAACCTTTAAATCTCCTTTGTGTTTTCTCCATACGATATGACATTGACGAAATAATCAGTGTTTAAATGGCACAACCAAGTCGTTAAATCAGAAATTGAAATGAAATGAATGTCACACATGAATTATCATCGTATAGTGCATATTTCAGTCACTGTTTTGAAGTATGCCTTGCGGGATATCCGCGCCCAGTCTATTAGGCTCCATTCAATATGCAGAGAACAGACTATTTGCAATGCAATCACACTATGAAACATCGCCACTTCGAATCAATATTGACTTTCCGAATGAAACCGCCGCGCTTCAGCGTACTCAAACACTCCGCTGATCGCATGATACAATAATGTCTGTACCGCATAGAACTGTTTCATATGAATGTTTTTTGTTTTATTATTCAGAAGAAATCAGCTTCAGCTTCGCACAGACTATGCAAAGATTATATAAGATATAGGATGTACCTACTTGAAATACAGCCTATGGTAATCAGGAATAATGTAGCATTTTAATTTCGAAAAATTTTATTGAAATTGGCTCATTAGTTTATGATAAGTGATAAGTTCTTAAGTCTGTTCATCTCATTCAACGCATCATTATTGTAAGGCCGTTTGCCTGTTAATTTTGAATAGTTCAGTTCTTCAAGGAGAAGTCTTTCTAATGATTTCACCCTACTTAAGGCCAAATATGTTTTACCAGCGGCAAAGAGCTTCTAGCCCAAGTATAGGTACAATGGAATGGTCGACGGCACTACCCATGCTACAACCCTAACTAAACCAAAATGATATCAAAGGCTTATATCCATCCACAAACATGCATATACGTACGTATGTACATACATGCATACAGATATACATACGGACAGATGCCCTGTAAAGACAAAATATACTTGTGAAGAGTTATTCTTAGAAAGACCTTTCATTTGATGCCTATGTTGTAGGCACGAATAAAAGAAAATTATCCGCCACCTTGGGTGTTCCGCCAGGTTGGATTTAGAATGACGTCACACAATTAACTATGAATAGTCATCCAAACTGAACGTGTATAAAAAATTCAAGTAAATTAGTTTAAAATGGTTTAAGAGTGACGTCACATTTTTTTCGAGTTATTCTCAGCAAGCCCTTTCATTTGATACCCATATTGTAGGAACGAATAAAAGAAAATTATTCGCCATCTTGGATGTTCCGCCATGTTGGATTTAGAATGACGTCACACAGTTAACTATGCGTTATCATCAAAACTGAACGTGTATAACTAAATTAGAGACAGATAATCTGTTTTACAAATTGATATTTGAGTTTTAATAGTCTGCTATATTAGATTAAGTGTAATGTTACATTATTTTTTTAAGTTATACTCAGCAAGCCCTTTAATTTGGTACCCATATTATAGGAACGCATTAAAATGATTGGTTCGCCATTTTAGACGTGTTTGATTTGGAATGACATCACACAGTTAACTATATATTGTCATCTAATTGAACGTGTAAACAAAATTTCAGCTCAATCAGTTAAAAATATCTGTTTCAAAATTGATTTTGAAGTTTTAGAAGGCCACCATATTGGATTAAGAGCAATGTCATATTATTTTCGAGTTACTCTCAGCAAGACCTTTAATTTGATACCCATATTGCAGGAATGCATTAAAAAATGGTCCGCCATTTTGGTATGCCGCCATGTTGGATTTAGAATGACATCACACTATTAATCATGCATTGTTATCCAAATTGAACGTGTATACCAAATTTCAGCTCAATCGGTTAAGTGCAAGTGCCTTAAAATTGAGTTGTAAGATTCCACCCGAACATCCACACAGAGCAAGTTAGATAAAAGCTTTTAAAAAAATATGACAATCTCAGTGCACAGCGCAGCAAACGGCAATATACGGTAGAAAAATTTAAATATATTTAATTTTATACATACTCGTATGTATGTATTTTTTAATAAGGTAAAGTAGGTATGTATAACTTGAAGCTGATATTATTTTCATATAAATGAAGCCTCGCATATTAATGAGAATATTTTATGGATGCTAATATAGAAGCTCATATTAACTTATTTTTGGGACAGAGTTTTAGTTTTAGCAAGTTTACTGTTTACCTAATACCACTGAGAGTAATGGGCTTATAATGACAAAATTTTGTATGGTGAAAGTTGAAGTATTAGTTTCTCTTCTGATTAGAGTAATTGGGGGTTCGTAGATATATCATATTAAACCCTTTCATAATCTTGTACGGAAAGACAATCATATTAAAAATATAGGTAAACTATATTACAACTACAAACAAATCTATTCCAATCTATAATAATTCTTTGGCCAGTAGAGAGCGTAATAGAGTTAAGTCAACATTTTGTATTTTTTTTTTGCTTAATCTAGAATTGATACCTGCATAATATAGTGAAAAGTGAAAGAATATATTAAAGAGCCATTTGATTTTAAGTGGTTATAATTGTCGCCAATCGGCATCTGCTGATGATCTTTGAAAGCGCGATTTTACAATAGAGGCTGTGAAAGCAACCACGAAATATCTGTAGAGGTGAAATTTCGTGATATACTAAATTCAAACTGTTGTAGTTCTCAAGTTTCTTAGAAAGTTGCAGCTAATACATCATCTCTCTCAGAAATCATTGTTAAGTCGATTTGCGAGCAAAGACGACATATTTGAGATGTAAAATACACTGGCCGTTGTCGCACTCGAGGCCTCTATTGTAGTTACATAAACCAAACTTGCACCGTGACACTTATGAGATAAATAATAATAACAGACATATAATACAGTATAGTTCCACTAGACTGTTTATTCAACTTTATACTTTATTTATTTGAAATAAGTCTTATCTTGTCTTCCTAGAATTATAAGAGAAGATGTATTTTTGTTACTTTCATGGCAAAACGGCTGAAAAATGGGATGGTACGGGCCTATACCGTAAATTAGGGTAAAGGCTTCTATTATATGTATTCACGTTTCCGTGGAAATTAAATGCAATCGTTACACTAGTGTAAACGAAGTCACGGGAAGCAACTAGTTTCGAATAACTATATTTGTTACACGAAATTCTTATCATTAGACGTAACGTTAGTGTTTCCCTCCGGCTCAGGGGTCGTCAGTAAATTCTGCAGCAATCGCGACTTGCCTGGAGACATATTATTGTGTATACCTGGCGGCTGACTGACGAATGGGCCACAGCGCCCGTTGACCCGATGCCTTCGCAGCGGGGCTATTTGTTTATCATTTGCTAGGCCGCGCGCCGCCGTGGAAGGTGAACGCACCCTTTTCAATAAATATGAGACTGAATTTTTACCAGTTACTTGGGATGTGCTGAACCCCTTAGAATTTTTTAAATATCAATTATTTAATTTAAAAATCAATTTAGCATTTTGATAACTTTTCAAACTGCTGAGCACCATTGTGCGAAAACCTATATTCACGAATAAAAAACCGTATCAAAATCAGGCCATTACTTCAAAAGTTTTGGTGCCATGAACCAACGACATACATTGAATTTTTAATGTTGGGTGTTTAAATACAACATATTAGATGTTGTATTTAAACACCACAGGTAGGTTAATGGATTGTAACAATTTTATTTTGTTACAATCCATTAACCTACCTGTTGTAGAAACGTTTAAAAATTGGTAAACATAACTTGTAAACGCGCAAACAATAATTTTCCTTATTCAAGAGCAGTCGTGTTACTCTACACACGAGGGACAATATGGAAGCAAATTTTTTTTCTGTTAATTTAACTGCGACTTTTTGCCTCACGAAATAAAACATTTTAGCTTTTACTCGTAGTTTAAAATCTCTGGCGTGGTGTTCACTCGACAAGTGATATACTATTTCTAAAAAATCTAAATAAACATAAAAATAAACAATGTCGTGTGCGCACACCATTAATTCTCCACATCGCAATATCAAAACTATAACTCAAAATATCTGATGTGCTTAATATATCTCGAAAAGTTTTACCAAAGTCACATAACTATGGAAGTTCTTAATGTTTGTTTCAGTTTTAAGATTTGCATCTTCATGAAAACTTGTTGAAATGAATGCTACAGAATACTATCTCTGACATTTCGTATAACTTTGTCACTTGATTTGTTCCGAAGTTAGTCTTAATGTTCTCTTGCAGATTTAACGTTAATATATTACGGTTTTGTAATTCATATTTAGTTTATTTCTGTTGTTGTTATCACAAACATCTGATAAAGATCATTACTCAAGTCTAAATGGTTACCTTCGGGGGTCCGGGATGGACATGTCAACCACTTTGTTATCCGTGAAAACCTAGGCTAGAATAATTAGTAGAGTTGTAGACGCTAGTTAAATTCCGAGGGAAATGCTAGAAAGACGATTATATGCGTGTCGTCTGAGCATACATATATTTTTTGATTGCCGTCGAATATATATAATTGTACATATATATTATATCTAAATTAATAAGGTCGTTAATAGAAAAATTAATGGGATTTTTACTTAAAATAAATCACTTTTTGTAGAGTGTTACATCATGCACTTAAATCAATAGCTTTACAAAGTTAATTAACAGAACTTAATGGCTTTTTGACTATGTCTATTAATAAATAATCTTTAGTTTCCCTAATAATTTTATATCAAACCTCCGTACTTTCTTAATTTAAGGTTCAGTATAAATTATATAATAACTAGAGTGTGCCCGATGGGATTTCTCATTGGCACACAGCCAAACTTCACACAAACTTTCATCGGTTATTTTCCGCTCGTTGGAAAAATTAAAAATCTTTTCTTGGAATATTCGTATTTGTATTATAAACTCAGGTCTTGCACAAAATCTGAACCTATTGGCTTAAACTTTTTTATGCGATAGGCATGCATGAATTCCGCCCTAGGCGAATTGAGGCAAGATTTTGGTCAACAAGCTCCCGTGGGAATATATGTATATATGTATGTTTGAACTTTGTTTGTATGTTTGAAAATTTGAACCTTCATTGTTTAAAGGTATCCACCAAATATTGAACAATTATTGTACGTATCTCGAGTCTCTACGGCGGGACCAACTAAATTATTCTGTGTCATTCAGACAGTATTATAATTCTAATAAAAAACAAATAAAGTCAAATAAAGATGTCTTAAAACATTTACTTTGAAATTCCCTAAAGAAACTCGTATTTACGTAACAAGTAAAATTCTTCTTAATCGAACAAACACTTCTCGAAATTGTTATACAAATAACGTAAACAGTTGTTATTTCGCTGTTAGATGTTCATTGAATTTCGGCTTTGTAAGGATTATTGAAAATTTACATAAATGGTTTGTCCATTTTAAGTCCTTCTTGAATATTGTTGTTTCCACAATAATATTGTTCTATTGGCCTCACAGTTGAATACCGTTTATACGTCAATGAAATAAAATTATATTCAATAAAAATAGGAGAGTTAATCAAATATTCATTAATGAAATTTTGTTGATAAAATGGATTAGGTATTTTATGTTTCATTAGTCTATAATTTCTAGATATTTAACTATACTAAAAAAGCGTATTGTAAAGAATATAGATGAATATATTATTATTATGAATCAGTATACGACTCGCTTATTTCATTTTATTATAAAACATTTAATAATCCGTTCTTCTTCTCTTATCTATGGAAATAAAATAAAGTTGAATACATGATTAATAAATAATTATGAATTATAATAGATATTTTTATTTAATTAGATCTTTAAAGTAAATAAATATTATACCAAACAATATATAATTTATAACATTAATAAAAGAAAAGATTTCTGGTCGTCACTTGTTTCAAACATCAAACACACCTTCATTAATCCGTCAGTGTTGAACATCTTACCTCTTTAAGCTTGTCGCCTTACATTTTCTGTATACAAAGGTTTCAAATAATCCACGGTAAAGCGGAGAGCGCCTAACTACTGTCAGGAAAGGTCTGAAAAGGAGAGGCTAAATAGCGATCATTTGTTCGGTTTGAAAGGGCTCGGAAGCTTAACATAAATGAGTCCTTTAGAGCACGTAATAATATACAGGAGCCCGAACGTAACTTTATGACAAAATAGTTGTAAAGATCGACGTTAACTTTTTCTTTTCATATCTTTTTTGGCCTGAGGAAAAATCCACAAAGGACCATAAGTATTGTAATTTTTGAATACATTGAAATGATAGTTTAATCGCGTAACTTGCTTCAAAGAGGTACATACGCAGTTACATGCATAAAAAGTCCAAGACGTCAAAATAAAACGAAATAGTAACAGTTGAAATACTTTTTATAATATTTCGTTAATTTCGTTAATACCTAGTAATAAATTATTCCGATAAGGAATTAAATATATATAAATTTAAATATTCGTTCTGACATTTAAAGTAAGACCCGCAAATGCCCCACAGCTGGACAAAGGCCTCAAAGAAGGAAAAGAGCGTAATCCACCACGCTGTACCTATATGATATAGATGCATGAAATTAATTTAAACGATTTAGGCATTGAAAATTTGTCGGTACACGACAAGGTTTGAACCAACGATCATAGGCTTAGATCGATGAGTTCTCACCATAGGACCATTACCACTCAATTGTTATAGGTAACAATGGAATGGTCACATACTAATAGATAGTAAGTTCTGCTATGAAATTGGCGACAAATTTTAAGTTAGGAATATGAAATATTATAGAAAATGAAATCTTTATAAATCCTTAGCCTACTTTACTAGAAAAAATAATTGTAGTACCTTTTTGATTTACATTTCTTTACAAAATGAAAGAAGTTGCAACTGCTTGAATACCTAATTGAATAATTCATGTTTTGAGTTAGTACAATTAAGAATCTACGACTCTTGAATAAAACAATAATGTGAATAATTTTCCTTTTCGTATTTATTTTCTTTTCTTTACTTTGTTCATAAGAAACATTTTGTTTTCTATATTACTATAGGCATTGTTGAACAAATACACAAAAAAATATGTAATAGTAAAATACTTACCAGATAGAGGTCGAAATCTAAATTGTAATATTTTTATTATGAATGGAAGGATGCACATTTTTAATAAGTAAGCCTGATTTTAGAGATTTCAAATTTCTTATTAGGTATGAGGGCAATATTGCCGGTACCAGTAGGTAGGGGAAGTGGGCTGAGTGTAAATCTTGCATAAAATATATATTTCACCAGGTCACTAAAAATTTCGCCTTTGCTAGATAGCAAGCAGATAAAATCTATTTAGATAATGATATGCCATCTCTATAAAACAAAGAATCCACTACATACATACACCGGAACATTTTGTATTGTTACATTCAAGTTTCGGATAAGTTTGCTCTATTGAATACACCGGCTTTGCATTTGTGCAGTGAGTTCAGATTGAACGGAACACACAGAATATGTATAGTTTGTTTACGTAGCAACTCTAAACTTTGGGGAACTTTAATGAACTGCCAGCGCTAATTACCGCGATACTCCGCCCAAGTGTTCCAGAAGTCCATGCGTCTATTTGTTAATTAGTATCTTCAGTTTACTTGAATTTCGAATATCAGCATAACCAATCTTCGATATATAACCAAAAACATTATTGTACAGCTCGACATTCGTCAGTATATCATACATTTTTTTATATTATATTCCTATAAAACTTTGACATTAACGCCGGCGATCGCGGGTTCGATTCCCGCTCGGGGCGGATGTTTGTATTTATATACCAATCGTTTCCAGGTCTGTCCTTGTGGGTCTACCCATCGAGGCTCGGAGGGCACGTAAAGCCGTCGGTCCCGGTTGTTATCAATAACACCTGATAACGATCGTTACTCTTAGTAGGTAGGTAATATTCTAGTCTAAATGGTTACTGGCTTGCCCTCTGGGCTGCGGAGGTTAAATAAAGCAGACCCTGATTAAGTCCGGGAAAAATGCTAGGAGGAAGATATACCTATAAAACATGTTGATTTTGTGTCATAGACAGCTATGTAAACATTTTAACAAATATTTGGCTGTATAAACTAAGACGCCAAGCGATATTGCTACCCGAGTTTTTTTCCCACATTTCGATTTACACAGATTGATTGGATTATGTATAAAAGGGAAAACGGGATGAAATAAACGGAACGAAGGAGCCGCGAAATTGTGTCCGAGATTATATGACAACCAGATTGTGGTGAACGTGGAGATTGTTTTTGTTTATTTTTATTTGTTTTATTTCATTCGATTCTTAATTTGATATCGAAGATCGTACTATTAGAAACTTATGTTTATTTTTACTTTAGGGCTAGTTCAATTGTATATAATAATATTGTATTTGTTTTAGAAATATTTACTATTTTTTTTTTCAAAATGTATTAAGACAATGAAGTAATATACAACCTAAGTGATAGTACTTTATGGTAAATGATACGTTTTCTTAAGTACTTTTCTAATAACTAGACCATTTTTTTTTCTTTTTAGTGTTGTTAGTTCATCGTACTATAGATTTTAGTATGGTACAGCCCCCTTAACATTTTCTTTTGTGAAACTGCACTTAAGACTTAAACATAGATAAACTCAGGCCGGGGGCGGCTAGATGACAATCGCTCTGCGTAAAATCAGTAACCTATTAAAACAGAAATAATAAGCAGGTGCCGGTAAAAAGCCGAAAAAAAGTGCTAGAAATATGGCTAAAACTATAAATAATAATATAGTTAATATCATGATCAACTTATATCGGTACATCATACATGCATTAAAAAGCCTTTAAAGTGATATATTAACAGTATTAGGATAAGGTATACCTACTCGTAACTATAGCGTAGTATTTAAGCTACTGTGCTTATGTATGGTATCTCTTGATGAGGGTGTCGCTAAGATGCTGGATAAACACAAGACACGTGTCTCAGCAACTGAAACATTAGATTAGAAGATAATGTGTTGCTTGTGTATAAATTATAATAATTATTTATTAACTGTAACAAGAATATTAAGTGGGTTTATATAATAGTGTTATATCGTTTTGATTCAAGGTAAATATGTAAAACATTTCTATATAATTTATAAAAGCATTTACCTGAATGTAACGAATTATCATGATATGTCAATAGGAAATTTGACAGGAATAATCCATCAACTGTGAGGATTACAAAGAGCAGAGCTTACGAAATTTCACCCCTAAAGGGTTAGAAGGACTTAATAAGTTTGTATGCAAAATACATGTAAGCATAGCTAAATAAACATGCGTAGTATATACAAATATATACATTTACATAAACCTACACCTTACACTCTAAGAACTTCTTCGACAAAAACATTATAAAGAAAATATGTTAGGTATAATACAATTCAAATAAATAGATTTTATTCCAAGAAAAAAGTTTCCCTTATATTTATTTCTAAGCACTCAAAACTTATAAAACGTAGTCACAGAACTGCTTCAATTTCCTCTCTATCAAATAACGCGCTACATCAAGCATACAAAGACATATATTGAAGTGTTGTTTGTAATGTGAAAGTATTATAACTTTACACAGAAATTCTTATTTTAAACGAAAAAACACTGTATATTATTTTGTCTTTCTATTCATATAATGTGTTAATTCGATTTTAATAATCTTTAAACAATATAATTATACATATATGTATTTTTGTCTTTCTTTTCATATGATCTACTATTTCGATTTTAATAGAACTGAATATGACATACAAAATTATATAATTAGAAAGGTTAGGAAACTTACATTGTAGGGTTTAATACAAAACAATTAAAAAACGCATTAAATTTACATTCGCCAACAAATTCGAGGTAGCTAGTTGAAAACAAATTGGCGACATACGTATCTATTGTTCAGTACAAATTCGAATCACGCGTGGGTATGTATTAAATAGTGATGTGGCGGGTATTGTATTTCACAGTCGTGAATGTAAACTTTAACTTTTAAATAAAATAATAATCCTCATAAAATGTTTGTCTAATTAGGGATTTCAGTTTCACGATGGGTTTAATCATTCATATTCATTAAAGTGTCAGCAGTCATAGAAACAGCTTACCACATGTTATCTATCAGTGTATACGTATGTTAGTCCGACATTTGTTTTTAGTTTTTCAATACTTCGATATCTATTTTTAATGGCAATAGATGTATATTAAAAAAAATATTTCAAGCCTTTTCGATATTAACGCGCAGACCTAACAGATTTTGGAAACTTTGAACTTCAAGTTGACCATGTTTATTTTAAATAAAACCAAGACAAAACAAGTTAAATAAAACAGAAGACGATGTTAGTCGAATAAAGCTCCTTGTAAAATATTTGCGTGATAGGTTAATTTAGCCATCCATTGTATATAATACCCTGATTGCGATTTAATGCGAAGGCAAACGTCAAATAAATAGTGTGCAAATATTCGCGAATACGAATGCGAATACAAACATTCAAGACATCACTAGTATTAAAGTTGTTCCTATTGAAACAAATTTTAGGATTTAATTCGCGTTAACATGTATTCAACGCGATCCTTTTTAAGTAGCCTGCTGGTAATTGGAAGGGTAGGATAGACTTAAATATCAAATCAAAAATTCGCGGCACAGCGGGATTTGAACCCGCACCTTCTGCCTTGCCGGGGCAGGTGCTC
>DVXP01001793.1:0-14095 GCA_018235645.1 Junonia grisea | reverse complement strand
CAGGGTAAATCACACAGATACCCGACTCCTGCGGGGACGTCGGGTTATGTGAGATTGTACACACTAGAAACCATCCGCATCCCTCACTAGAAGCCATCAGCATGGAAAACGGAGAGGCTGTTTTCCTTTGTTTCCGTCGACTTTTTGGGTAGAACTAACAAGTAGGTGTAAATAGCTACCTGCTTACAAAATTTCAGAGATAATGTTTGGATTTCAGCAATTTCTAATTGTAAACATGTAAACATGTTAAAGCCGATAGCGGCTTCTTACGGGGCGGATTAATAGTATAGATATAAGATATATAATATAAACATAGAATATATTTAGCTAGTGTTCTCAGTGATAATCAAAACAAAACAGTTTTTTATTATATGTACCTACTATATAAGATATGTAGTCGTTAATTTATCTTCTACGTCAACATTCGTAAGATTGTATTAGGCCATTTACATGATATTTATATATTTAATAGTATTTATGTATATAATATTTAAATGGTGCACAAATGGACGTGATGATAAGCTAATAATAGATTCAACCACAAAAGTGATTCACTATCTCAATAACATGCTACAAGTTAAGGATTCGTAATTACGCAAGGCATTTAAAAGTAAATATTATTGTTATTATACTATAAATTATGTTTGAAGCGAACAGTGGCAGTTTAATAATAGGTATTGTAACATTGTAACCCCAGTATATCAGGATTCTTTACTCAAAATATACTTCTATTTAATAAAAACAAAAAGAAATAGGTACCTATTATACCAACTATAGTCTAAACGTCTTAAGAAATATATTCTATATTTTTATTTATAATGATGATTGAATCAGAATTGATAGAACCACCTTTTTTATAAAGTTTTATTTTTAAATAAATAAATTTACAATTAATCACAAATTTAAGGCGTAACAAATAAATTAACTTATTCTATGAATGTGTAAAATTAGACGGAACTAGATTACGCTGTGGCAAGAACTACTTCAGGCGTTTTTACTGGCATGGCATCGACACGGAATCGGCAAGTTAGAGTCACTGGGTCTCTCTCGCGATCCGGACCGCACTGCTCTGTTGATCCTATAAGCTTCATCTCGTCCTGTTGGGGCTCGGTCTCGAGTCGGCGCCGACCAGCGATCACTACCTCGTTATCTTCGCCGCTGCTGATACTGCCGCCGGCAGATCTCTCACTTTCCGAACCGATTTCAACACGGTATGGGGTGCTCGGTTCCACGAAGGCCTCCATTACTTGAGTGTCGGCCCTATCCTGTGCTTGGATATTATCATTTCCCGTCTTTGAGTTTCTCATGAAGAGGCCGAGTACGTTGCCGAAAGGTAGTTTTTTTGGTAAGCCGATGATGAAGACGACGTTTTGCACGTCTGCTTGTACATTGTATTTGCCGTCCTGTCGTTGGTCGTAGCTCGGCGCGGCGGCGGCGGCGGCCAGCAGGCACGCGAATAGGAGCAGCATGTTGCGTGCGTCTGGTTCACCTCGTGGCAGGCGACTGGACGCTGTCATCTCTCGCTTTGCTTTTACTGAGCACCCGCGAACCAGTCGCCGGATGAATCGAGTACATTGTAACGGTTAAAACGGCACGAACGCTTTTAGTTTTACATACAGCACGTGTGACACTTACAGCTGATTATAAGCTAGCCGGTCGATACTTATCTAGATTGTTCGTAAGGCGTAAATAAGAAAGTCAAAAGGTGAATGTTTTTTGTTTTGTATCATAAGACGAGTGACAACCTAATTTTTTTACATTGAATTAAAAATAAACCAATATACATAATTATAAGCCTATATAAATATAAGTATATGTACCTATATAGGTAAATACACTCGTAGTATCGTTGAGTTAGTATCCCATAACACAAGTCTCGAACTTACCTTGGGGCTAGCTCAGTCTATGTAATTTGTCGGTATTTTTATTTATATTTATATAGGTACGTTTCATTATTTTTTTATGTTCAACTAGTTAAAAGATGGTAATGAAAACTTTTGTCAAAATAATCGTGTCGTGGTGTAAAGGTGTTATGGAGTCGCGGGCAGTGTGTCACCTCTGACAGTGACCGCGGGTCATCGATATGATAGCCGAGATTCCTATGAACTGCGCACGCGCACATCGCACACTATCACAGCTATGTAACAAGTAGTCGACGTACATTTTTCTCGAAGCACTTGTTACCTAAGCCTGTAATCCTACGGTTTCAAATACCGTTACACTGAGATCTAGACACTTGAGATACAGCTATGAATCGGTATTAACTACGTATCGATAATGACAGTTAACATGGAATTATTAAAACGCCTTAGAGAAAAATAACTAAATAGTAGGTATGCATTTAGTTAATTCTCATTAACTAAATGCATACAAGTCATTATATGATTACAAGTATTATTTTAATGAATACTTAAGTACTAAAATTATTTAAGCGTTTATTAATGAGATAATATACCTATTTATATCATCAGGAAATTGTTAAATCAAAAGTAGGTCCTCAAAACATTCGCAAATCGTATGTTGATAATATTCTAACCCAGAAAACGATATTCTTGTTATAAAAGGCTTTTAAAGACATTTCTAACATTAGTGGAATTATTAGTGGAGTGAAAATAAATTCATGACATGGGTACATTTCGATTCCCATTTTTCCACATTTCCATAGGTATATTTTATATTCGATTGTACGAAATTTTGTTTCGAGTTGTCGTAGTTTTGGTAAAGAGTAAAGTAGATAAAAATATATTAAACTTTTCTAGAATAAAATAATGTTATGAATTTATAGATTAAGCCGTTTTTTCGAAAACCGCGGAAATAGGTGCCTTTAGCTACTCTATTTAATGAAAATTTTATTTCACAAATCTGAATAGGTACATAACATCAATTCGACTTAACACCCAGATCCCAGACCCAGATGTATATTTTTCAGGGTTGGTATAAAAAGGGGAAATCACAACAAACGAGGATGAGTTCGAAAATGAGCACTGTTGTATGTAGGTACCTAACTTCTAGGAAATTTTCGTAGGAAATCTATCCTATGAGATTTTCCTACTTAAATACCATTTAACTTTCGTTGCCTTTAAGCTTTCGGTCCATAGTTCAGTACATTCGAAAGTTAGATACACACAACAGTGCAAAGTCGGATGTATCTAAATAACTGGATACTGTGGCAAATTAGCAACAATGTTTGACAGTCAATTAGTTTATAATAGTCTGTTAGTAAACGCGACGATCAGACATCACAGTCAGCGTCTTTATTGATAACAATAATTACAACAGTTCTGATTATGTATTCTGATGATGATCATTAATTTACAACTTGTCATAATTTTAATTTTATTGTTGTCTACTCACATAGAAGGAACGGTGTAACGTCATAGTGCCGAAAAGATGTATGTAAATTCTGTGAACGGAGAAATATAATTATGTAGCTAGGTAACAAAACCCTAGGTTAAATCAGTTGCCAAGCTATCAGATTAAGTAATAAAAAAAATTAATGCAATAATTAAAAAAATATGACCTAAATTCAACCAATAAGTTGGTAGCTTCATACAGTTTTTATATTTTGTTTTCTAGACTTTTCTATAACTAATAGTCTCACTATCTGTCTATATATTTAAAATATTTGATTTGTGATAAAACACTTGCGAGGCTTTTGGTGAAAGTTTGATAAAAAAATGAAAAATCCCCACATACGGGGCACTTTCATACAGGTTATAGGACATGTGATAAAGTACGCAATTTGTAAGTGTATTGTTTAATTAATTATAAAAATCAAATATTGAATTTTGTTTTTGAAAATTAATCATTCTTACCGACCGTGGGTACGTACCCGTTTCATCCGTTTTATATGGCCATGAGGAAGACGGCAGTTTGGCATCGGATTACTGGCGAAGGATGTGGGGAGCAAGGGCAAGACTATACCTACTCTTTCCGCCCTCCTGAAACGAGCTCCGCCGGCCATGAACGGAGCATCACGGGAGACAGAGGCATATCATGCAAAAGCCTATCTGTTTCTGTGCTGATGACTTCGCAGATCTTATTGCAATTAAATACCTCGAATAACTTGATCTCCTTCCCAAAAGTTGGATATCTATCGAACTTTACTTTACGTTCTAATCTTTTTATCTCCATTTTTACAAAAGAATCAAGAATCTTTACAAGAAAAGTCAAACATTTCTAAAAAATAAAGGTTAATGTCCTCGCTTTTAATTATTTTGACTGTATCCTCTCAGACGGTGAAAGCTTGTAAGCTGTTTATGAACTTTCGCGACTATTATTATCTTTGTATTTTTACAAGTTGCAAGTAGGTAGGTCACATCTTTAAAAAACCTAAGATGCATGTCTTTATAAAATCGATAATCTAAATTCATTGAGTAAGAAATATGTAGGTATATTACGAAAAACGGTAAATAAATAGACATTATTCTAGCGGCAAGATACGATGACCGTTTTGACACATTAAAAAAGTGATGGGAAATGTAAATTTATTATCGACAATATATAGCCAAATCTTTCTTTTTTGATTTAAAAAAAAATAAAAAAACAAAATATAAATGTTTACTTAATGTATTTTAATGAACTGAATATTTGAATGAGAATAAAATTACATACTTTATTCGCACACAAGAAAAAAATGAATACAAAAAGAAACCCGTGAGTTTTTCGGAGGTAGTAATTAAGCTGGCCTGTGATTCAATTTGACGATCATATCACATAGATTTCCTTTTTAAAATTTTTGAATTTCGTAAAACATATGCTGAGTTGTGGGCTTGTGGGGTAAATAAGTACATCAACAATAATAAAATTATAATCTTATAAAATAAAATATTTGCTCTCGGAACCCTAATACATATTATATAGTTTTGAAAACAATGTAATAAATAAAGTTTGTGTCCTAAAATTATACCTACATTCGAAAACGTGCTGTGAAAGCGATCCCGTAGCCTCTCCGTTTTCCGTGCTGTGGCGGCCATCGCACGGGGTTTTAGTGAGTGCAATCTCACATAACCCGACATATCCCCCTGGAATCGGGTATCTATGAAGATTTACCCTGCGTCAATAAAAAAAAATAGTCAGATTATCTTCACGTCACTATTGACAATATAGATCAACTATTTGCTCTTTCAAAATTATTGTTAATTAATACGGAACTTCATGAGCGGACAAATGTCAAAACGGCCATCATAGCGTACCGCTACTATAGACAATGTATATTCAATGGTGCCAAAAAAATTTAAAAAATTTTTTTTGTGAGTTTCCCCTATATGATGTAAGTAAATTGTAGAGTGAGACTAAAAATGTTATTTTCTAATTTATCCCATAGTGTAGGGATATCGTTGAAAAGATTGTCTAAAATATTATAAACTAGAGATAAACTTTTAAGTTGTTAAAAAATAAGTTAATTTTCAAGATTAAATTCATGGTTGTTCGCATAATATGAAGCTAAACGGAACCCTTCATACGCGTAGCTTGACACTGACAGGCACTTAGTCAATTATTTTTATTTCAAGTTTTCTGTGTCCAATTCCACTGTTTTTTTTAATGAATTTAGAAATTAATAGCTTATGTTAATCTTAAACTTTTTAATTATTTTCTTAAGTAAATAGCAAATGTTGAGCTTTTATTCGAGACCCGTGGGAGAGCCATGCATTTGCACGAATGGGCCAGCTCGACCGAAGTGATACCACGGCCTCACAAAAAACCGGAGTACCGAAGGCCCAATTCCCCACCCCTTCCCCATTAATTCCCCTACCGTTCCGCCTCCATACCCCCTAAAAGGTCGGCAACGCATTTTGTAGCTCCTTTGAGGAGTTTCCCCTGCAAATGTCCATGTGCGACAGCATTCACTTTCCATCAGATGATCTGTCAGCTCGTTTGCCGCCCTATTCTATAAAAAAAAAAACCCCTACTCGAGTAAATTTTTTACAAACATTCGGTTCTTTCACCCCACTTTTACCCTCAAAACTTTTAAACGGCTCAACCGATTTTCACCAAATATGCCTAAGAACACTCACAAGCAAGTTACTTTTATTTCACTTTTCAATTTAGTTTTTTTATTCACCAAAAAAAAATTGAAATCTATGTTACGATGGCACAGACAGACAAACACTACGAGTATTTTTTTAGTTAGTTATATAGCTATAAAACTGTGTTTTAATTCCTATCTGTATTTTTGCCTAGTAAAAATATTATTAAATATTAAGATTTTAAATAACTTTTATGTTTTCTGAAGTCTAAAGCTTATGAAAATATTTAAGAAAGGATTTAGTAAATTATTTATTTATTTATAATAAAGACTTTTCGGACCCCTTATAATATTAATTTTTAAATGGTGTTCAAAAGAAAGACAGATGTAGGGATTTTTCAATAAAAAAATATCATTTATTTTCAACGAAACAATTCACATACAATCATACAACTTACAACTAAATTACTCATATAAATAAATGCACTCTCCATATCACTAGGGACCTAAATTAGTAACTATCTTCTAACATATTTTTTTCACTTCACTGATGGCGCGTTCTTCGTAACAACGGTATTATGGCATTAGCAAGCCGGTTCTTCAGTCTGAAAACAAACAAAAACACGATTAGGTACAAAAAATTCGCACAAGAAAAATGTTTCATTCCATTACTAATGATTTATGAATGATGATTTACTTATTTCTGGAGATAGTGGAGACATTAGATGTGTTATCGTATTACAATAATGTAAGCATGACGAGGTCTTCTAAGCTATCAACATTTTAAGAAAGATAACGGGATTTATGTATTATAAAAGAGCAAATTCATCTGAAACTTGCAATCTTAATCCATTTCAACCTACCTTACTTATCTTTATCAATTGACTATAACAGAGAGTACTTAGAATATTTAAAAAAGTGCAGGATTAATGACCTTGATTCTTGTGCATTCAAACCAAATGTTAATAATAATGTGAAATACAGTAAAATTTACCTTTGAGCTTTCTCCTGTTTCCTAACTGAGGCGTCTTTCTTCTGGGCGGATAAATCTGAATTGAGGCTGACGTCACTCAGGGGCTTTTCAGGCTCAGGCTTTGAGTTCTCTTCGGGTTTGACGGATGACTGTTCAGAGGGCTTAAGTAGAATCTCGAGGCTTGATTGATCGAAATAGTCGCTCAGATCTGAAGCTGCATCAAGAAGAGTCTCCGCTGGTGCGACAGCGATGACGACGCCGTCGATGTTCAACCGATAGTTTTCTGTTCCGTTCTGTCGTTGATCGTAATGCGCATGATTGCAGTCAGCTGCTGGAGCCGCGGTGGCCACAGCGGCCACCACCAGGAGTACTGCCACCTCGCAGACCACACGCTTGTAGTTGACCATCTCGCTAGTCGGCTGCAAACGCACTGAGACCCGGCTGCGCTAGCGAAGCTCGCTTTGTATCCACTCTCCACTGCATCTTTTATTTATTCGCCGAGATAGCGGTACAGACGCGGCCGATCTTACCACACTACCCAGTTAACTTAAACTGGAATTAATAAAACGCTATGTAGGCCGTTATACCTATATACCTATTTGTTTATATATGTGATAGTATAGACTCCTATATAATTAAATAATTAAAACTTCTGGTGACTAAGAACTAGAAAGCATTAAGTATTATTTACGTTTTTATAATTACCTATAATAATCTATGCGAAACCCGTATAAAGATAAGTATCTTCCTATGCAAAACCAGTTCATATCGGATGAAATTTTGTGAAAGCTGGATTTCAAATTAATTAACACATTTACCTAACACAAAACATATTAAGATACAAACAAAACCTAGTTATCTAAATGTCTAAATCACAATTGTAAATATGTTACAAGTGCTTCTACTTCAAGCTTCGTACCGCTAATAAAATAATTTAATGCTGGTGTTGCTAATGCTATATGAAAGATAAAAGAATTTGTTTTGAATTATTTCCCTGGTTCTTGTCGTTCAAGTTTTCCTTTACTTTGAAACAAAACAAAGAGTTCGGAACAACCTGTTGCGATGCGCCGGCGCTCTCCGAGTCTAACTGTACCGTGCGAACGGTAAACCGTAGAACATTTGTTTTGGATTATTTGTCATGTCCCCAGCAATCGATATTGCGAAAAGATTCGATTTGAAGACATTTAGGATGTTTTACAATTTCTTTTCTTTAGTGACAATTTCGTGTTTCATTTTTTGTGATTTAGGTATAGCAGACAAGATTTATCAGACATGTGCTTTTTTGCTTTATGTGCGTTTAAAATATCAATAAAATAAAATACTTTTTCCAAATTATTCTTAAAAAGCGGTGTAAAGTAGGAATGAACTTTTCAAAAGCTCGCGCAGATTAGGCCGCACTTTACTATCAAACATTTCGTGTCCAATAGCAGCACTCACTATGCCAAAACTATTATGCCGAATTATATTTTAAAACCTTCTAATAGGGATAAGAACACTCAAACATTATTAAAAATTAATTAAATACAAAATTTCATCCAAATCGGTCCAGACCTTCAGGAAAAATTACGTGATAATTAACAAACAAATGTTGAAAAGCATTAGGTACGTCTACTCCTACGAAAAACATTCTGCACATTCGTGCTTTCCAGATACATGTTATCGAAAGAACTAATTGTATATAATAAATGGTAACAATTGTTAGAATAAAACGTCTCTAAAAAAGAGAATGTCGAGACTTTTGTATTTACATAGCAGGTTCTCATCTCGGTCATTTTAAACTTAGCCTCTTAAGCTTGAGCGCGACCAATTACAAGTATTTAATGTAGGTTTGTAAACGGGACCAAGTGACCTACATTGAACTGCCCGGCTTTGTGCCTTTTGAAAGCTTGCGATTTATAATGAGAGGCCATCTTATATTAATTGAAGCGCCTATTTGAATATACTCGATCGAAACTAAATATTGAATGAATATAGGTATTTGAATAAAGTTAGTAATAGTTGGTGTGAATGTATGTTTAAAAAAAATGTATTTGTGTTTATATGTTTAAACTTATAATTTGTTTATATGAGTATATATGAACAGCCAATAGCACGGTCGTGGGTAACAGCTAGTAATAGAATATGTAAGAAAAAGGTCCCAAAATAATTCCTTGAGATACACCACAAAATACTCAAGGTAGTGACATGATGGTAGTTATAATTGTAAAATTTTAAATTTTTTGCCACCTTTTACTTTTTTAATCGGTAAGATAACTTAATAGACTTCAGTAAAGCCATCTTGTATCAAACTTGGCTATAACAATAATTGGTTTGCATTAAAAGTATCAAAAGCTTTGATAAAATCTTATCCAAATTAATATTATAAACGCGAAAGTAATATTCTCTGTATATTCGTCAGTTACATTCTGATTTCTGATGCATAAACCGCTGAATCAATTTAAATAAATTTTGATATTAACGTCGATACATACTAACTTTTGGCACGCTAAGTGATATGCACGAGAGTGGATATCGCTTGACAGTACGGTTGTGTGGTGCTTGAGAAAAAATTAAAAATAGACATCAAATATTTATCAAGGAAATAAAAAAGTCAAATATAATTACAAAGTAATTTATTAAAATAACATTAGACGTTAACTTACACCATAACAAAACACGAAAAACATTCGAAAGTCTTTTAAGAGAAACCTTTTAAACACATTGAAACAAGTCAAAATAATGATGTATATGTAAATGATTTTAACTTTATATTCATGGAATAATGACTGATGTCGTTTTAACATAATTATTTTAATTTACCTCTGGTTAGTACAGTGTAGCCTTTTACCAAAAACATTTTCGTCATGTCATTAGATATAAGTACAACGTAGAAATTAACGTCACTTATTATACACTTATGTTGTGTATCTGTGTAAAACGCAACGAAATTTCTTCATAAAAATTTTTAAAAAATATATCATTTGCAAATTTAATCTATTAGAAACTTACGTTAGAAATTAACATCTACATCTTAAGGAAGACAATTTTGTGCAGCAACTACTTATCATAGAGAATACTAATACTGGTATTGAACATTTCAGAAAAAAATAAAAGAAAAGATAACAATAAAAATGTAAGTATTACAAAACTAATATTCACTTTTATTTAAAAAAAACATCAAATCATTATATTAACAGAGTAAAACTTAAAGATTTCGAATCAGTTTATAGTTTGACCACAACCCCTGTACCGTGCTTTAGGAAGCGGAGATAGGTGGCGACTGACGGAAAAATCACGATGTGGACGACTTTACATAAACTAAAATTGTACCTGACGCACCGATGTGTCTAAGCGATTGAGAGTAAGGGTGAAGCTGTGGCTTTTAGTTTGGACATTGCGAAAGCCTTAATTAAGCCGGCTATGGCATAAAGCGCTACTTTCGAAGCTTCCTTCCTACATGCTTCCCGAGAAATTATGCGAATGGGTCACCAGTTTCTAAGCATTAGCTTTCGCTGTGGACTACGACTTTTATGCTTCTTAATAGTCATGTCTATCAATGCTGGTGTCCCGCAAGGCTGTGTGCTATCGCCTATGCTTTTCTTCTTGCACATAAATGGTATGCTACTAATAAGTGACATTCATTGTTATTCGAATAACAGCACGGGCGATGCGTTATACACCGGCCACGCCATTTGTCGTCTATCTGGAGGTAAGACTAAATTAGCATGCACAAAAGCTCGGCGTGCTCTCGATCGTGATAGTATTTCACACCGGCACATCGCCTGCAACTTTATAAGGCTTTGTCTGTCTATATGTTTGTCATGGCATGGGCAGCACAAAATAACGTCAGGCAGAGAAGAAATAAACTAAATCTGTAATTCTAAATCAAGAAGATCGTTTCATTTTACAAATATTCTTTTAATGATCACAACATCACGAGATAACGAACAACCCATCTTTGTATATTCATCTTTTGTATGTCTGACATAGACCACTACAGAATACTACACAGTCAACGACGTAAGCGCTGCGCATATACCTAAGGCACGGTACAGGTGCGTCAAAGTATTTACTTAGGTAATATTTTTGAACAAAATAATATCACGAATAATATCAAACATTTCAATAGTGACATAAGGTTAAGGCACTTAGGAAGACACAAATTTAAGGCACTCATTATTGTCCATATTAGTCACGGTATAAAATAAGTGAAGAACCTATTTCTATACAAAGGTGCAGTCATTTTAATCTTTGAACATACAGCTCTTACAACGTAGCGTACGTGCTCGTAGTAGTGGTGCGCGTGTCGCAGGCGGCGGGTGACGTCACGCGGGCGCGGTGAGTGTGACGTCGGCGGCGAGCGCGCGCAGCGTGTGCTCGTAGTAGTGGTGCGCGTGTCGCAGGCGGTGCAGCGCGGCGTCGAGGTAGCGCTGCAGCGGCGTGACGCACGCGAGCGCGGCGGTGCCAGAGCAGAGATCGCGGGACGCTGAGCACAGCGTTAACGCTTGGCTCCAGATGCGGGAAGTCACTGATGAATGCAAAAAAATATCAGTCTTATATTGGTATATTTAAATGATTGTCAAATCTGCTGTTACAAACTGTAACATAAAATTTGAAAAATTCGTCTACCGCTTATGTTTTTTGTTCATTTATAAAAAAATTAAATAACAATTAATTTAGTAAAAACTTCGATGAAACTTACGAAAATGCTGCATATCGACATCACAATGCTGTGTCAACTGTTGCAGAGGCACAGTGCCATCAATGAAAGGAACATTGTTGCCCGTCACTAACATTGATTGAGGCTCAGCCACCTCTGCTAATACTTGTTCTATTTCTTCTTTAAGAGACTGGAACAATATCACAAAAATATTAACTTACTTGCTATTTTAATGGCAGAAGGAAAGGTATAAATTTACCTGTTCATTATTTGTACTACTCTGCAGCTTTTTAAGATCATTCCGAATCACATGTAGTTTGTAACGAGTGGGAATATGCTGAAAACGTGAAAAATATTAATAGAAAACATAGACCATTATTACTAAATTACTTTTGAAAAAGATTCATTAATAGAGCTAAATATGTTATTAAAGTCTAATTTTAAAGATAAGGCCTAAATCCAAATATTTATGATATACTTATAATTTTTTTTTATACTGCTTTACATATTTTGCAATAAATATTTAAGACGCAAGTAATAATAGTGTTATAAAATATGCCAAATAACACAACAAAAGTAATGTTTAAATTTAAAAACATTGTTTAGCTTCATTCTTAAATCACAAACACATAAAATCAAAATTAGATCAGCCATATATGAAAATCTCACTTTAGTATCAGCAATCATCAATATCTGATGAACATGAGCTTGGTCGGTCGTATCTGGTGAAAGCCTGTTCAAGCAATCAGGGTACATCTCTGTAAGAACAACTGCATTCTCCCCTCCCAATTTGCATTTCCTTTGCTGACTTATTGCTAACTCATCTAGTTTGTCATAGATAGAACTTGCCACTTTTGGCTTAACATCTGAAATTTTAGTGTTAATGATGAATATTATGTTTGATAAAAGGTAATTTGATCATATTGTTAAGTTATTTAAAAAAATATATTGTTTGTTGTTATATCATTTTGTGATAGGTGTTTATTAACATTGATGTTAATCAAATTACATAATTTTTTATTGTTTACAACATAATAATGATTTGAATATGTTGTCAAGTTAAAATTAAGAAAAGTCTTAAACACACTTACAGTGTGGTCCTTTATGTTTAAAAGAAATATAAAAAATAAAAGGAAAACTCTAGAATTCTTACAATATGTAACATTCAATATAAAAGTCTTGAAACTTACCATGTTGTAGAATGGATTGCATAAAAGTAGTTTAAAAATAACATTAATATTGATTCAATATTACTTGAAATAATTAAATTTTATACTTATTTGGAAACATATTACCTATACAATTATATTATAGTTAGTATTAGTATCCATAGTAATAACCTATGTTATGTTAAATATTTATTTAATTTAAAAATATGCCCGAACAGAGTGTTTTGAAACCAAGAAAATAAATTTACATCCCGATCCTGAACCATACTTCCTAGCCCCACTACTTGGTAATGCAACAAATTATCTGTTAATTAACTACAACTTTTAAAAAGTAAACAACAATTACCAAAAAATTGAGCAGCACCACTTAACTCAGCATCTTCACACCAGGCGAGTATTATCTGCAGGGCCTGCAGAATGGAGCACTGTAGTCTGAAGAAGAATGATCCAGTTCTGATCGGCTGTCGCTTACCACAACCTTCACATGCCCACTGAACCCTGGAATTAACAAAAGCAATTTCATAAGATATTATCATTCTTAAAAACTTAACTGCAATTATTAACAAAGTTTTGAGTTTTGTAATATAAATTATTCAATGCATAAAATTGTGTTAAATGTGAGAAAACTAACCTGTCGATAACACGAGCAGACTTACATAATACTTTACAATCTGGTTTATTTTCAGGACATGTTATATTTTGAGGTATCAATCCAAGAGATTGCAGTTTTCCTACAAGCTGGCTTTCTAAGCTGCGGTCCCCTACATCGCTTATTAGGTCTTTGTATATCTTTAAGTTTCTGTAATAGAATGATATCAAAGGTTAGGCCAAGATTTCAACGAATATTTAAATTATTTGTATACAGAAGACTTACGCTGGACTAGAGTTGAATGGTAAACAAATCTCATCTGAAGATTTCGAACTGTTTTCATAAGTTGTTGAGTCTGCCTCCATGTTTTAGCTTAATAAAAGAGACTTTATTTCTCTCATAGTTGAATAATTTATAAACACCTCATTATTATGGATTTTATGTTTTTCAGTTTTTCTTGTTTTTTTCTTTTTTTTTGAAGTAAAGCAAACGTGTTGACATAACCTTTTTCTTTGCTCTATGCTCTTTGTCAAATTGTCATCAGTTGATCAGTCTTATCAGTGTACAAAATTTAAGGACCCTAGACAAACAGAAATTAATTTCTGTCGGGTACGATATTTTTAATAGAGAAGATTTCATTAGACATATCTATGTGTGTTTTCCAATTACAGCACTAAAGTGCACCACTTCGCAAAAATTAGCACACTTAAGCATTGTGCGGCACTGAGTCGCATTATGCTCTGTAATTGGAAAACAC
>DVXP01001792.1:0-14095 GCA_018235645.1 Junonia grisea | reverse complement strand
GGGGGAGGGGAGGGTCTTTTAAAATTCTCGAAAATTATTTTAGTGAGCATTTTCACCTAAAAATTTTGGTAAAATGTTACGCAACGTTTAGGGGGAGGGGTACAGAACAACGTTACGGTGCGCTACATGTGGGGGAGGGGGGGGTCTAAAATCTTCAAAAATTGCGTTACGTAATACTTGAACGACCCCTTATATGGCTAAAAATTTTTTTGGGGTTAAAATTTTATTGTAAAGTTGAATACTTGAGGCGTGTAAGATATGAAATATTTTTTATTGAAACTAAGAGTACATGAAGTATCACTAAATTTCTACATTTCGTGAGTTATATAAAAATACTTTTTATTACAATTCCACATCGCTAAATTGGGCTCTCTGAATAAGAATACGTCATTTTTCATATTTCTTTCCCCTGAGATTAGAGAGTGAATCCGAAATGGCGTCGAAACTAAGGCTACTCACATCATTAAGTAAAAATTAAAATTATGTTTTATTTTATAATTTAAAACATTATTCATTTGTTAACAAAATAAGTGATTATGGTCAAGTTAAGATTTTTGGTATGACCTAACATTCGACTAATTCTTGAATAGTTTAAAATTTTGCAAAGGTATTAAATTAAAAATCGATTCCTAAATAAAGTAGCAAAATGATAGTTATGTATATTTTATAGATAATTTCCAAAATGTTTACATTAAGATAGTGATATGACATTTTTTATGATACTACTGTTCGCAGCAAACATAAATTCCCTAACATCCACGCGGACACGAGAGTTTTGTCTTTGGAGGACTTAAATTCATGAAAGGTAATAAATGCATGGAGAAAAATGTCAAGTGATGCCACGTATGTCCCTGGTATTTTGCGGTACGTCTAGTACGTCGCGTGCTTCACGCGATTCATTTTCATACTTTCTATTATTGACACAAAAGTCTGCCGTATCCCTCGTGTAAGCGCCATATTAATGACCCATTCATAAGCCACGTCCACGTAATCTCTGTTCTGCGTCTGGAAGATTCGTTATACTCATTACCGTGTTTCATTTCACGTCTTTCATACCCGCCACTTTTTCATCTTATTAAAATCCTTGGGCGTAGCGAATGTGATATGAATTATATATTGTGAGCTCTAGGTATCTTTCGCAATCAAGCCTGGCTTGGGTGTTATGTAATAGAGATATTACATATACTTGTATATGAATTATTTTTTGTAACTTTTTGTGTATTTACATTAATGAGACTGTATAATATGAAGTAAGTAAACGTTTTGATACAATGTTTTAATAGTAGGTACTGGACTCTAACAGCATGTGAAGGTATCCCACTGATGTAAATAGGCTTTGTTCTGTAGTTCTGTCCTTAACAGAACAAGAATATAAGTTTTGTCCACTACGTCATTGAGTGTATTATATTATATTAATGCCCTATGATGACATATCAACATTGCAACTTATGTTCAGCTTACCACCAAGACCAACTTAAAGTATAAAAACCCCAGGCACTCAAACATGAACCTGCGACTGTCGATTATGATACGATGATCATCCACTCTATGTATCCTCACTAAGAACTAACCTAATCTATTTCCACCTTTCAATTACTGTGCAATCCGTCATTAAGGAAGGTAAAATCGATACAAGTCCGAAATAGACTATTACGCAGTGATTATCTGCGGGTATTATTGCCGAGGGTCAATGCCGGCTCAGTGACGTGACGGAATAAATAAATTACGACTCACCCAACCCTCTTCAACCTGACCGACAAATAGAACAATTATGCAACCCTTTGTGGTGGACACGTATTTATTATTGAAGTAAAAAGGCGACCCTATAGAATGAGAAATGAAGAGGTAAACGAATATAGGAATTGTGAAGCTAATTTTAATTACATTTAGTGTTATAATATTGTAAAATATGTAGAATTATATGTTGTCGTATGAGTCCTTATCAAAAATTCAAGATCATGCGTCACAATCGTAGATACATATGTCGTTATATGTAAGTTTTCATTTCTGGAACCTATACCTGCGTGCAAAAATATATATTCCTTTATTTATACTAAAACTTGGACTTCATAAGTAATTTATAAACTTATAAATTATTACATAATATAATACATAAGTTGCTTTTAATCTATTAATTTCGCATGCTTTTATATAAGTTTTACGGAGTTCAGTGAATTCAAAACGCATTCTGCAGTTACCATCGATTAAGATTTTATTTTATTTAGACTACATTTTGTTCTTCTACATAACAATCTACAAAGAAATCAAAAAAAAATACATGCGACACCACCAAATATTTATCAAAGTAGTTAAGACATTTACGACACCCACTATCAAATTTCATAAAAGTTATGACACTAATTTTTGTGGCACTTCTAATTAACTCTCTATTCACAGGACTAACATTACACCCCAGTATATTTTAAACCTGCCAGTCAAGTTCGTAATTCCATTCCGCATTTCGGTCAATCGCAGATACCCCAATGAATACTTTATAAACTCTTTCTGAGAGCGAAATTTAAAACGGACTCGTGTTGGTATATTTATTCACGGTAATATCTCGCTGCAAACGCTTTCAACTGGCCGTTTTCATTCATTTTACTTTATAATTTTTTTCATTTGTTATGGATATAGTGATATTGAATGTCGAAATGTAAACTAATCGAATGTGTATGCTGTCTGCTATTTTATTTCACGATGTTCATATGTACATATTTTTAAACTTTTCATGTTATTATATTTTCGTGAAATTTTAATGAAACGAGGTTTTATGTCATATCTCGATATGATCAAATAATTCCAATGTTATGTATACGAGTATTTCAACATTTTTTAGATCGGATTTTACTATTATGACATACGTAATTTACTTCTCCAATTAGTATTTATTTATTATTTACATTTAAAGTTCGAAACTTAAACGATATCTCAACGAACGTATCTAAATTAACATCAGACCAATTAAAAAATGTTGTTGCTCGTACAAGGAAAAGTTATAGGTATATTTTAAACATCATGATAATAATATAGTCCGCAGGAGTCAACCCGTAAATATAATGGCTCTTACACACGAAGGACGGGACAGGATAAGAAATTTTTCCATAAAAAAGATCGTTTACAGCTGTGACTTTCTTACGTAACGAAATAAAGCCACCATCGTCGTATCGTTTAGCAATTTATTACCTGATATGCACGGAGTATTGTTGTTTGTCGTAATCCGTGTGTAAAAGACTATGGAAAAATGTATGTTTTTTTAGTGACGCACCAAATCACCAAAGTCATAGGTATTTCGGCAATACGAGTACTGTATAGTTTGTGTATAAACGAGACAGTAACGTCCGTCACATACTTACACTTAGCAATCAACAGCATAATACAAGAAGGACTAAAGTCTGTGGTCATAAACAATGAATTTCGAATGATTGTGAGGGTACAAACTTCTACCCACAGGCCGTAAACATTCAGGGCACAGGTACGCTCTATAACACAAGTGAAACTGCAAGGCCAAGCTATGGTAGAATACTATGTTACAATAATGTACATAATACTCGTATTTTGCTATTTACTTCTCGATTTTCGTCACGATTCTCCTTAAATATTATACGTAATGATACAAATATTACAAGATTATTCAAATCACGTCGTCAAATTTATCTGCACACAGAATAAGAAATAAATATATTTGGAAACATGAACGTATTAATATGTGTGATATTATCTAAGTCCTTACAAATATTGTATGTGAAGTAAAAAAACCGCAAATAACAATCCTTGCAAGCTGTGCGACCTTTTTACAAAATTCCATTTTTTAACGTTATAACTGAAGTTTGCAGTTAAATATTAGATATTTCTTTATTTTATTCATCCATTAGAAATCGTTAAAAAGATTGGCGTTACTATCTGAAAACCATTAGTAATATGCAAAACTACATTCAATAAAAAATGTTTAACGATAAAATATAAATAATATTTTTCTACATTATTCCCGAGTCTCTCGTCGATGTGATCTTGTAGCTCTTTCGAGTTAATCCAATATTAAATAAATCTAGTCAACGGTTTTAAAATGAACTTTAATATCGTTAAAGGCTCGGTAATATTTATAGCTTGTGGTCGCGAGTAAATTAGCTTAGCCGTACTAAGCTATTTGTAAACAGGGTCGGTGCTTAAAGCATAATTACGCGGCTCTACGTCTAGTGAGCGCGCTCTTGCCTTGTTTTATTTTAATTGCATCCTGCGTAGTGTTTACCATTTTATTAACCCCTGACGCGAAAGGGGTGCGGTTGGTTTGACGCAAATGTACATATTTCGTACGGAATTGTGGCGGTCTGTTGCATTTTTATTTCGAGTGTGTTCTGTATTTTACTGACTGTTTCGCGGCTTCACCTGCGCTTTTTTGGCACTTACCGTTTATTTGTTGAGCTTGTTTATTGTTACTGCTTTGCTTCTGTTACTCGTATATTGTTGTTTTAGAGCGTATAATATATCGTGAAGCTTGTCTATTCCCAAAAGTGTTGCAATTATTGTTAAAATAGATAATCAACTCTTACAAGACCAATATTTTTTATACTTTCAAATGTCTTCAAATGCTGTAGCATTAATGACACAATTTAAAGACATAATCTATTTGTAAATTATTCCGTCATCTACAATTCATGTGAGTAAACTGTTAGTTCATTCAACCTTTAGTATAAATCATCGACTCCTACATCTGGGCGAAGACCTACTCTTATTAAAGACAAAAACCGTAAGCTTTCAAAATACCCACTTTGATCCATTTCTTTTTCATTGCTCATTCAGAATATAGGTATTTATGTTATAAGCAAATTCCTCAAAATAAGGTTTTTTTACTAAAGTACTAGAGCTGGCTCGAAGGTCGACGTGAACTATAGTAAGCGAGAAAACTAATGCACTACTCCTCAGTCATTTTCTTGCTTTCTGCCCTCCTTCTTCTGTTATTCCTTTTTAAGCGGTCACCGAAATCGTGGCTATTCTGGTGCTACAGATGTCCAAGAGTGGCCGTGACTACTTTACATTAAGTGTAGTAGTTTACGTTAAGTTAATACTGCTTGCTCGATGATCCTTTATTCTAATTTTTTTAAAAGCACGTGATAAAGTTTAAAATAAAATTAATACAAAAAATACAATAATTAAATCACAACGTGGACATCGGATAGAATGTTATCAAGTAATCAGAACAAATCAACAGTCATAATTTTTAGTGAAAATACCAAAAATTTTTAATTATGTCTTACTCTCAAATTGCGCGTGCCACAGGAACGCAATCACTACCACTGATTGGTCAGCTATCGGGCATTCTAGCTCATTCAGACGTTGCCGTATAATATTATAGATGCACATATTCAAAGGCTTACCCGATTTAGGCAGTATACCCGTTTTAGGCGTACTTCCCCTATTTTTAAAATGAATGGTCTAATCACTATACTATCTCGTCAACTCTTATAACACTTTCATAAACGAGAACAACACCCTTTAAAATCGCATAACGTATTAAACCCATTATAGTTATTAAAATTAAGGGCTATAGTACTTAAAGTATACTATTAAAATGTATGCATTTACACGGTCAGATAAATATGAAAGCAGGCAATTTTAAGCCACGATAAATAAATTAACATTTAAATTGTTTTTGTCCGCATATTTACATAACAAAGTGCGGGGACAAATCGAATAAACATAATAAGGAAGTAAGGGGTTGTCTTCTATGGTGGTCGTAGGCTTATCGCGATACTCTCGGACAGTATGCTAATTCTCTGAAACTGCTATTATTAATTACATTTCCACAAACTCTAAGGTAACTTGAATATTAACTGATGTTGCCAAAGTAACGGTAACTTGATGGATTCAATAATTTTATCTGTTTGTATTTCTGATCAAAATATGCTTTGGTTTGTTATATAAGTTGTATTGAGCTTGTAATTAAAAGCTGCTGATGAGATTTTCAATTTAAATTTGCGATTCATTTCAAGATTTTTTTGCATGAGTCTTTAATTATGAAAATGTGACCGAAAGTATATTTTACTTTGCATTTAATTTTGCTTTGCGATCTCTTTGATTTTTATTATTTAACGATTGCATCAACCACATCATTATTGATTTAATTAATTAAAACTATGATAAATCTGCAATATATTTCGCCAAAATAGTCGTCATATTATCATCATAGTTTTAATATTTATCAATAAAAACAGTAATGCTTTGTTTAGCCTATGATTTTTCAAGTAACACACACTTACAAATAAAGGTTCGCATAGAAATAAAAAACAGTGAATTAATAAACAACTTTAATGTCATATTTACATTACAATTCTATAGGCAGGTAACTTATTATACAGTCTACGTAGAACAGATTATGATTGCTTATACATAGGTGTCTATTATGTACATAACATTCCCTAGAACTAAATAACGCTTACGATAAAAAAATCACGAGAAACGTTTTAGTACCAAGCGCGGTAAATCTAAACAAAATCGTTAATTAATATTTCTTTAGATTTTTGTGATCACTACATAAAATTGAAATAATCCTATATATAAACGGATTTCAATTGCGTTATTTAAATTATTTACTTTGTAAATCTCGATTTTTCAAATATTTTACAACGACCGTGGTCGCGAGTTGAGTCTAGTCACAACTTAAATGAGTAACCTACCCGTGACCATGACCGTTGTAAGATAAAATCAATGAATATACGCAAATTTAAACACGCATAAAATAGTTTACTCTTTTTAAAATCGTTATTTTTGCACTTTTATAATTATATTGCAAATTGAAATGGACTAATAAATCAGAATGTTATAGTGTAACCTAGCCTTAAAACATACTTTAAAAATAGCTACAATAACTATATTTACATATAATTACAATTTATTGATATGCTTTTTTAAGATTAGATATTTGTACACAAAGTGTTGAAACATCACAAATGAAATACCTATATTTTGTTTTACTTACAATGATTTTCGTAATGATAGATATAAATTATAAACCATAATCTCTAAAATATGTCAAATTAATTTATTTTAACATTCTTTAGGATTCATAGTTTTATAGTTTTCATAAATATTTAATGAAAAAACAAGTACGCTTGTATTTTTTCATTAGTTTGTGGTTTCCAGCGTGCCTATCAAGAGCGATGATCAAACGGCTTTTGTTGACATTTATATTGACAAGGCGAAGACCACGAAGGTCGGCACATTGTCATTACAAATATTAAGCAATTTTGTATTTTTTTTTCATTTCAGTTTTTATTTTTCAACGTAATGTACCTAATCTCATTTAAATATAAATAAAATACGATTTTCTAAGATCTGTACGCAATATCAAAAAGTGCACAAATATTTGAGTCTAGAGAATTGGAATTAAGAAAGAACAATTGTACAAATATGTATCATATTTATATAAGGTAACGGGAAAATGACCAAATTAACATTTTTAAATAATAACTTATTAAATGAAAAAAGTTTTATATATTTTTAATTATGTCAATAGATGGTATAAAGCAATTCCTTTTCTAAGGGTTAGTAGGTACTTATGTATACTTTGTATTGTTGAAGAATAGTTTCCACACTTAAGTATCGCTATCAACGATTTCATCGTAGAAGGTAATTTTTTAAACCCAGAGCCTTTATCTAGGTCAAATATTGTAGGCGCTATAGCCGATTACTGGTGTTCGTACAATTAAAAATGCTTGACTAGTTTATTCAGGATTATAATCACCATTAACATCCGCATATCATTAAGATCGATATTATTAATTTACAAAATAACGTTACATTTGTATAATATTAAATTGACACTCGGGTTTGATTACTAAACTTATCATCTCGTGCTGCGTATGATTGGATAGCTATTAAGATTAATTTTAAGGCTAAATATCGTGTGGTATAAGAGGCAGGGAAGCCCCGAGATTAGTGCGAGGGTGGGGAGGGTAAAGGCTTGGTGGGAACTGAACGCGGTAGATTCCGCAGTCGGCTGCCAGTTGTTGTCAAGGACGGACTGCTCTATCACGTTCTGCATTGTATCTGATAGATAAATAATTTGTTTATTAATTATAAGTTATTGTGGTAGTATTTATTAATATAATATTGTGAAACAATGATTAAATTATTTATTTGTACATATACATATAAACTACGTTTTTTATTAATGTTATTTGAATATATTTTCATAATTAAAGAAAATTGTGACTAAAATGTATTAAAAGAATATTTCAACAATAAATTAATTAAAATAATGTGAAACAATTTTTATTACTATATATTTAAACTTTTTTTTTACTCAATGGTTATTGATTATTTTTTAATAATAAAATATGGAATAATAAATTACCGTATGTAGTAACATCCGGCGTGTAAAATTTCTGCTCAGCCGGTTGTAATGCCACCACGTAATCTGAATAACAAAAAATCATTTTAACAAAGTGCAGCTGCTGCAAAATCCAATACTTTTGTCTACATCTTAATAAATTCACAGATTGTAAAATTGTTGTAAAGCGTTCATACATCTTCGTTTACATAAACAGTACAAGTATGTTTACATAAAAGATGAAATATAATGCAGTCGTAAATTCTAAACAGCTGAATAAATATTGCAGCAAAAAGTATTATTAGTAACGGTTAGCCCGTGCGTCTGTTGCAATCAAAAATTGCCTATTTACATATTTACTTAATAAAATTATGAGGGTGAATATAGATTATCTCATTCTATTTGTGGATGTATAATAATAAAGGGTCGTTAATAGAGCTTATACTAAGCTAGTTTAATTATAGCGCTCTTATTGTTATAGTTCTTTGTGTCGATTTTATTAAAAGCATTCATGGTTATAAATAGGGTGTGAAGCGATAATATAATAACATTATATTTATAATTTTAACTTATGTTCCTTTACGAACGCAAAAATATTTTTGTATAGCTTATGTAATAGGTGCATATAAATACATAATAATGATGCGTGTGGGTAATCATAGAAATTATAGTAATTAATTTATTGATATAAAAAAAGTTATATTTGGTATTTAGAATAGCTGTTCTTAGTTTTTTTCATTGTTTTGTTAAGGTGAAAGTTGGGTGAATATTTTTTTATTCTAATGTTTAGGTAATATAAATTAATTACTCAAACATAAAATATCCTTAATGACATTTTTAATTAAAACTTACGCGGTGGAGTTGTAATTTCAGTAGTTGTGGGCGCCGGAGTTGTTGTTGTCGTGGTCGTGGTCGTTGTTGTTGTTGTAGTTGTCGTTGTTGTTGTTGTTATTTTAATTTCTGTTAAAACAAGTTAAATTGAAATTAAATGTTTTAAATGAATTAAGCGATAGTCTCATGTAGACTTATGAACTGTACAATTGATAAAATTTTCAGATAATGCATTACTTCAAATGAAATTAAGCGCTTAAAAATTACCTAAATATCTATACTAAGTGAACGTAGTCAAGGTCAAATTTAGATGCCCTTACTTAAATAAATACCGGATATTAATTGCTATTCTCATGTAGATAAATTATAATTAAAATGTTACTAAATTCGACGTGTACACTGGTTAGTGATTACATATCAGTATATACAATCACGTTGAAATAAATTTTAATTAAAAACATAGTTTGAAATTATAATAACTTCTCTAATAAGTAGTAAAATAATTGCTAAGTTTAATTATACTATTTGTTACTCACCATATAACCTTAAAGTCCCTTCAGACTTTCCTATAGTATTGGTTGCTACACAGGTATACATTCCCGTGTCTTCAGTACTGAATTCTGTTATTGTTAGAATTGTCCTCGTCTGATACGATGAAACACGAATTTCACTTATTTCGTGTTTACCACTGAAAAACAATCGCATCGAATACAGATTATATTTAGTAAGTGACATAACATACCCTATATAGTAAGCTAAAGTTATATAAAAAAAACGTAACACAGCCTGTACATATCCCACAGGCCTCTTCTCCTATTAGGGAGAAGGTATGGAGCTTAATCCACCACGCTGCTCCACTGCGGATTAGTGTCAGAATGTGTCAGATGTGTCAGAATTTCTTTCGGCACATGCAGGTTTCCTCACGATGTATTCCTTCACCGCCGAGCTTGAAATGAAGTTAAACACAAATTTAGCACTTGAAAATCCAGCGGTGCTAGCCAGGGTTTGAATCCGTGACCTTTAGTTAAGACCTACGTGTTCGCACCACTAGGCCATCTCGGCTCAAAGTTAAACACTGTTCATACAGTGTTAATGCGTGGAGTTAATGTACGTTTTTTAGCAAGATATCTAAAAAAAATTGTAACTGAAAAAATTGTACGAAATAGATTTTAAAAGTGTAGCAGGCAAGATTTTGTCAGTCTTCTCGGCTGCAAATTATCCGAACCGGTGGTAGATAAAAAAAATTACATGTTTGCGATTCAAAAGAGTTCCAAAAGCCTAATTGAATATCTACATATTTTTTCCTTTCTTTCTTTCTTGACAAAAATATATATTATATAACATATTTATAACGTAGTATCAGAATGGTCTATTTTTAATCCTGCTTTTAAAGCGTAAAGAGTTTTCAATGAAAAATGTATAATTGATGGACGTTTAATAAAAAAATGATGAGTACAATGCTCCAGAAATATTATACTGTACAAATACGTAAAATTACTTTTGAATTTCGCTTTTGATGGTTTTTAAAAACGGAATACCTAAACGAATATTATGTTGAACAAACGTTCCGTTATTAATATGCTTTATGGTATTTCCGCCATTTTTGTTTAACGGGTTTTGACACTGATGACGTCATTATAGTTTCAGCTTGACCCGATGAAAACTAGATGTTTGAAACGTCGGGATATTAGAAGTAATTAATATACGCGATTCAAATCGTTTAAAATAAAGACGGCAAAATACGTAATAAATAATTATTAATGTATGACTGTATAGGTTACGGCCAAGTGTAATAACTTTTATTATTTTTCAATTAAAAAAAAAACGTAGCATATGATCAGCGTGTGCAATTTTTCAATGTCGTATCGAATTTGGTATATTTCTCTGGCAGTGTCAATATATCACTATTTTTTATTTCACGTGGATTTTGCTTGATTGAAAACGACTGGAAACTTGTAAATAGTTTTTTCATTCGCTTAATGTATTTAATATTGACGCATGCGAAAAATGGAACTTCGCTAGTTAGTTTACTTAGAAGTGACCTATTTCCTAGCGTTTCCATTAAAACGTTTTCTTTTTGAAAATAATCAATTTCTGGTCTTTTATAAAATTTTTATAAAAGTGATTTTTTATAATGTTTATTTTTCAGACGGGGTATTTCAAGCGGAACAACATTTACGGTTAACTATGTTTATTTTGCGTATACTATATACTCATGAACTATCTTTATTTTGCGTATACTATATACGCTGGTGTATATTATTACATCGGAGAATGGAGAAATCATATAAGTCAATGATTAGTAGGCCCTTCTCTCAAAAAGCTATTCATATGCTCTGCGACCGAGACGCAAACCATAATATCCTACTGACATGTATGTCAAATGAATAGCCGAAGCGTCGTATGCGGAACTAGCTGAATTTGTATGACGGCTACCAGGAACTACTACGAAATACAAATTTCTTGAGAGTCGCTTCGTGAGAGAACGGCCTCGTGAGAGAAAGGAATGAAACCGTATCAAGAACAAATAAAATAAGCCTTAAGTTGTGCTTTTCTAAAATTACAATGATTGTTTTGAAAAAAATATGATTTCATAATTATGTAATCATATAGTAGGTATATGTATAACATGATTTCACTACAATTTTATAATATAATAGATGTAAATGAACATCCACTTACATACCCTGAGAGTATCATTTCCTCCCCACTCTTCAGCCAGTAGTTGATGGATGGGGGGTACGCCTCCACGAGGCATTCGAGCTCGCTTCTAGAACCAGTGGGCACGCCTATCACCTGTGCCGATATCATTATTGAAGGACCGACTGAAACAAAAATGTCCTATTCAATCTACACTAATATTATAAAGAGAAAAATTTGATTGTTTGTTTGGTTGTAATGAATAGGCTTCGAAAATACAAGAACGATTTGAAAAATTCTATTAATGTTGGGAATTACACGATCTCCGGTGCACATAGGCTATACTAAATTTTCAAAAAAATTCGGAATACCCCTCGGCTTTGAATGGCTTTGCTAGTATACTTTGTGTGTATTCTCTGCTCAATATTATATACAGTATCTTAAATCTATATACATATAGTATTCTCTGGAGATGTTGCCTCTGCAATAGTTACTTGCAGTCTGACAACAAATCTGGTAGTGTGTATGTGTGTACATCATAGCAGAACAATTTAATTTTTACCGGGGAGACCATACATTTGTAAGAATGAGCCGGCTCGACCGGAGTGATACCACGGCCTCACAGAAAACCGGCGTAAAATGACGCTTGTGTCGTGTTTTGCCGCGTGAGTGAGGGTACCGGAGGCCCAATTCCCCATCCCTTTCCCATTAATTCCCCCTCCATATCCCCTAAAAGGCGAGCAACGCATTTTGTAGCTCCTTTGGTATTGCAAGTGTCGATGGGCGACAGCATTCACTTACCATCTACTATACCATTAAAAAAAAAGATTTAAATTGGTTTCGCGGATTATAGCAAAATATTTTTATGATTAGTTACAGGCAATTAGTTATTATAAGTTTTAATATTAATTAGACTGATAAGACTGCCGGTTAATTATTATATTAAAAAAAAATATGTCGTTATTTTAAAAAGAAATCCGAGCAGAAAAATACAACAATTTTATCGAGTTCCACCGATACAGTCAAAGAAAAAAGTTTGAAGTGCCTTTATTGCGTTTTCGATACGATCCAGACATATAAAATTCTCATATTGGAACGAGATTACCCTCGCTAACTCGGAAACTTATTTAAGACTCTTACATATGAGATAAATCTGAATTAAAATTAGTTTTTATTTTATCTTGAATTTAGAAAATATGTGAAAATTGTGTTATGTAAAATTCGATTCTGTAAATATATTATTTATATGATTATAAATAGAGTATTTAAGATCGCGCCACCCTATACTGTCTTCCAAACACAATCCTCTAACCCAAGGAAGTCTGGAAGAAATGCCTAATAAGCCATAAGACCGCCTTTTGTCTCGCCATTAACTCATTAGTTTTCAGTAGGTATATTCTGTAATAGTTTTTAATAGTAGTGAACAATAAAGTGTTAAATAAATATATTATACGTAAAGCAGTGAAAAAAAAAATTAACAAATAGCAATTGTAGTACAAAATTTGCATGAGTCTCAAAACTTTTATAAAATTCTACTTTAAGTTTAATGACACACTATTTTAGTACTTACATAAGTAACAAAAATATTCAATATGACATTTGTTTTTCGGCCATATAAATAATAATTTCAAAATAACTCTACAATTTTATTAAGAAAATCTTTTCGTACACTCTTACCTGAATTTACCTACATAAAACTTATCGGAAAGCTCAATTCAGGTCCTGTCAAGCAAAAATGTTACCGAACAATTTGTCCTTTTTAGCTTTTTCGTAATATTCCTATAAATACACCCTATTGTTGCTTAAAGCTAGAAAATTGTAATAAAATATGAAGGTTGTATATCTATTTCAAAAAACGTAATTTATTATTTTATTATATTATCGTTTATACGTGGGCCAAGAGAAAAAATGTTTATATCCCCCTTTAAAAAGGATAATTTTAGTGTAGTGTATGTATTATAAAAACATTCCCTCCGTTACTATCGTATGAATAATAAGTAGGCCGGCATTTTCAAGGCGTTCAATTGCGAAACTTGATAATGCCAATAGATATGCTTGGTGTTTATTTGAAGGACCGAAAAGTTTAGATCATTTACCTACCACTTTTCTTACTAATTACTTTGTGACATATAACAATCAATGCTACTATTCGTTGTAATTTTATAACTCTAGTAAGGGGCTCATCTATAAAACCAAACCAAATGCTGTATTCGAAACTTTTTTACTTTATACATAGGCCGCTAGTTCAATATAAAACATACTCAAACTTTCAAAAGTACTTACAGTTAACGCTCAGCA
>DVXP01001791.1:0-14096 GCA_018235645.1 Junonia grisea | reverse complement strand
AAATTGATATAAGATATCACCAAATGAGTGAAAGATTTCATAGATTATCGTAAGAAGTACAAATTAATAAAAAAGTCTTAAAAATGTCGTCTTTTTATTTTTCCATTTATATTTATATTTAGGTCAATCCAGCAGGAATCCAGCTGGATTGAAAACGGCGCTGGATTACAATCCCTATTTTTGATGCACCCATACTTTCATACGTAACCCATTTTTTATCAATGTAATATTCAAAAATATAATCCTTGGAAAATTAATCTGTTACATATTTCATTCCATTACATAAATAGGTAAAAATAAACGAAAACGGTAAATTCACCGTACGTTTTATTGAATTACCTGTTGGTCGCTTCTTGCGGCTTCCTACGCATGAAATAAATCTGCCCGCTACAGTAAGATTATCTTTACTACAAACATAACCTTTAACCTTCACGCAAGGTTAAAGAATACTAGGTACCTATGTAATCTGCCTGGCCAGATTTTCTTTTGTCAAATTGGGTGTTGAAATTTTAAGAAAAGGCGGATTCTTTTGTCGAACGCGGGATAGTGTATAAAAACTTAGTTCATGTACTTTGTAACGACGTTTATTTTTCAGATTTCTTAGTCACTTTTCTTTAATACAGATGTTATTGAAAATCGGGCCTGAGTCTGTCCGCGGGACATTTAATTTTAACGTGAATAATTGGGACGTCTGGCAACACTATGTAAAAAATATAGTTTATATATTTTGTGAAAACCATAGAGAAGAGTATTATTGGGTTAAGGTTACGTAAAATGCTTCTATTGTCCTTATATATTTGTTTTCTAACGATATATAAATATTTTATGTAAATATTGTTTGTCATGTTCTGTTTGTGTATTCACACCGATACAGCGGACAAAAACATAATATTTAATTATGACAATAATTGTCTTTCATCTGTTTTACTCTTCTCGAAAAAACAACATTACCATAAGCAATATTATTGTGACAATAGCTAAAGTAAGGGAAAAATACATTAGTAAACAAGGGAGGGGGGGGGGGGAAAGGGTGGTGAGCGTGATAATATATTCAACTCTAACGAAATATGCCGCAGCGTCACGATGCCCAAATGGCAGTTTCGCGTACTTAATGTGGATTTCGCGTACCTAAAATACCCTCATTTTTCTCAAAATAAACTGTTTAATACACATTTTTATCCCGAAAATACTACAAAATCGTCGCCATGTTTATAGTCCACTTAGCGAATTCTTGGCACATCTCTCTAAATGTATAAGTATTATTGCACCACGCGTGTCTCGAATAGATTATCTACTAAAACTTAATAACTAATTGCAGTATTTAGTCTTTGTTTTATGAAGCTTAAGATTATCCTAATATACTGTTTGATTATTTGTTAATAACTTGGTAATGAAACAGTGCCTTGAACGCCATATACATGTTTTGTTCCATGTGCCATAGCAGAAAAAGAATTGTGAATAGATTGCCACTATGGATTTAATTCCCGAGTGTGCTTCGATTATATAATAATGTATCGAGTGCACCAGTTCTGGTGACTGCCTGTAAACATTATTAAATCGTATGTGACTACAACGTATATTGTAGATATATGTAGTTGTACCTTGAAAAGAATAATCAAATTAAAACATGTAGATTTGTTCGGAAATTTGTTTTATGTATACTATTTTGATTTCTGTAGTTCGTATGATAAGATACATTTTATTAAAGTACTAGTAGGTATACAATATGTCTCTAATAAATAATAATACATACAAAAGTTACCCCGCATTCCACGTCATCGTAAATTAATAAAAGTTTCAAAGAGCAATGCCAAAAATTACGACGATAAAGACAACGTACATATTATCTAAAGCGTTAAATAGTGATCGTGTGACGCACGTGTTATCTTTGTTTGGAGAGCGAACAACAATAGCCTGCATGCACTATTATAATAATTAACAGCTTAGTTGAAAACTGTTGGAATACTTCATTATACGCGCGATTTAAAACTGAAGGCAGATGTTTGTTTTGATTACTAGATTTGGTTCTGAGATTTTGACGAATATTGAAGCCACCTGATTAGCTGTTTTTAAAGCGTGGTCATGTTTCACAATATGAATGGGAAGTGCTGGACGGGGTGAGATAAGACTGGGAAGTACGGGAAGGGATGAAGGAGAAAGGACTCGCAATACGTAATGTGTCTATAGATATTAGTTACTTCACGCAGATTTTTTGTTTGTCAGTAGATACCACATCAATTCAGTCAGCCCGTGTAGGAGCTGTTATTTATGGACTACAGCTAGATCTTTCCATTTTGTAATTTATGGGCATTTTTGTTTTATGCATTCTTTGATAATGATTAATTTGAATAATTTGAAGTGCATTCTTTGATAATGCTTCGTTTTCTATACTAATATTATAAAGAGGAAATATTTGTTTGTTTGTTTGTATTGAATAGGCTCCGAAACTACTTGACCGATTTGAAAAATTCTTTCACTGTTAGGAAGCTACGCTATCTCCAATGAACATAGGCTACCTATATCAAATCTTCAAAAAGTTAGGGATTACCGTGCGAAGCCGGCCCGGTCTGCTAGTATATACATAAGTATGTACTAGCTTTTGACCCAGACATGGGACGAAACATGGGCGGACCATTTGGATATAATTTATCGCCGTTTGAAACGCATTGTCGTCCCTCGGGAACAGCTTATTAAGTTAACATTTAAAGTCACCCTGGAAATGTATCTATTGAATGATATTGGCTCTTTCCATCTAGAAATTCCATTCGTCCATTAGTATTGATTACTGTTCTAATTAAGATAATGGGAGAGAGAAAGATGACAGTGGAACATAATGATTGATATTACTGTATAATTATTTATTTTTTAGCGGATTCAACAAGATGACTGCGACATCTATAAAAAGTTCTCATTTGTAACCATATTTAGATTCAAAAATAAAATCCTCTTTACAATATAAATACTATGTGCTAAATATCTAAATTTAATATCATTAAATAATATCGCATTAGATGTATCGTACCGACGGAGTCTGCCAAATGTGCCGCACAATGTAACCCTGCAATGTATAGCAATGCAGGTCACTTTCCAACGCGAACTTTTATCTAATCTCGATACTTCTATACTTACGTGTTGTTATATTAATATTAACTTTGTTTTTATTTTTATATGTACTAAACTAAACTGATAATAAGCAATAGTAATAACTCGACGACTTCTATTAATATGATCCTTTGTTTGGAGTTCAGAATCATCCAAAATTAGAATTAAAAAAAAAATAAAAATAAAAACCGAAAGAGATGTCCATAAGATTTTACAAGTAGTGTGATAATATGTATATTAAAGGAGAACGGGCAAAATGTATGGAGTCTGGTCCTGGAACCAATAACGACGGCATACATGTCATCAGATAGATGATTCGATTCACTTTAATAGTTACTTGCTTTGCTTAAAAATCGCTTTTGTTCACGTCACAAAGTAACGATTTGTATGAAAACGGTACATACTAAAAACAGTCATAACTTTTTTCACACAGTTATTTGAATTGAGCTGCCATAGAAATAATTTGACCATTTTGTCCGGTCCTCCTTTATTTTTATTAATATATTTTATACATTTAAACGTTTCTCACACATTGAACAATAATGTAGGTTTTTCATAAAATTGCCGTTTCCCATCATTGTTTTCTTTTGCGTTTTAATAAGCGTGTGTTAAAATGTAACATAAGATTAACGAACTAACTTCAACAATCAGAGTTTGGAGATGAAAAAGTGGAGATATTCGCAGCGGTTTACGGGTTAAGCAGCGGGTTTGTTAGTTTATTGTTTAATGACTTTTAGTTAGGCGTGTTTGACTAAAAACTGCTAGATCATGCTTGCTTAACTTTTAAGCTTTTATGTGACATTTTAGCTACCTACTCGATGGTATTAAAAAGATATTTTTAATTAGACTGCTGTAGGATTTGACTGGAGGATATCAGTCAGTACTATTTATTAATAACATAAATGCTTCAAAATCAGAGGCAGCTATTGAGATATTATCATTCCAAATAGGACACCTAGAAACAAGAAACACAAATACAAACATTTTGATTCAATAACCACAATAAACATTGCTTGACTATTAGAATGAGTTTAAACTCCAATTAGGTTTTAAAAAAAAGGAATGTAAGATAATAATTAATTACTTTTTGGCAAAAAGGCACAAAATGATATTTATTTAATAAAAAATGAAATAAGAATGTTAATTATTCCTCATAAACTTTCGTTACTGCAATATTTGAACAGCCTCAGACCCGACTTTCCACCGAGGTTTTATCTTATCACCAGTACAGATAATGCTTATTATCAGACAGGCTTAGCTCCACATCTGTTATTTTTGTTAACAGATAGCTCCTGCGAACCTCATCCGGCGATTAATGTTTTACTAATAATTCGGGACACATTGTTTGAATGGTGGTGATATTAAAATATTGTTGGTTTGCGTGGATGTCGTTTATCGACAAAAAGTTCCCGGTGTCAATGTTCTAGCTATACACCATTATCAAAATCGGTTCAGCGGCTTAGAAATAAAAAACATACTAGGCACACAAAACCATTTGAAATTATCATATGCCTATTAAATTATAGGTAACATTTTAAAAGACACATAGTTAGGGGCCGTCCATTAATCACGTGAGGCTCAAAAGGGGAGGGAGGGGGTTCGGAAAAGATCACGAAACATCACAAGGGGAGAGGGGGGGCCTCATTAGATATCACGTGTATTAATTTTATTTATTTTTTGTTAAAAAGCGCTATTTTTTAACCGAAAATTTGAACGGCGCGAAAATTTGTAGTAATACTGCAAATCGTTCCAAATTTCGGTTCCTTCCAAAAAATACACGTGATCCAGAGGGGAGGGGGTGGTCCCAAACCTCACCAAATATCACCAGGGGGGGGGGGGAAAAATGAGAAAAACGACCTCAAGTGATTAATGGACGGCTCCTTAGCTATAGTTTTTGTAAATACATGCATATTACGTGAAAACAAAGTTAACATTAACGCGAAATCCACCAATAAACGTTAGTATTGCATGGCTTACATTCTGTTGTAAAACGAGTCTTTTTATTTAAATCTCTCTTGAAAAATTGAAAACTCAGCACGGCTCAGCCGCTACGATGTTAATTGGATAATTATCTTAATAGTAATGGCTGCGTTTTATTTCCTTCTAGCCTCGTTTCAAAAGTTCCGTAGAAACTGAACGCTGTTCAAATACAAACTAATATTAATTACATTATCTACTTGGAAACATCCGGGAAAGATTAACAGCATAATAAATATTCGGCTAAATTTATGTTATAGCTCTTCTTGGAATTAATAAAATTTGGCACTCTCTTACAACGCGCTCTAAAAATAAGTCTGAAAATTTTTCTGGAAAGACGTGCATCGATACATATGAATTAAATTGAAGCGTCTGTCTTTAATATCAAAATAACAGCGTCTTATTAAATGCATTGGATATTTACACGATACTTTATAACATACATCATTCTTTTATTTCGCATGTCTGTTTGTCTGTTTCGGAAAATCTAGAATGTTTGGTCCGATTCTGACAAGACTTTCATTAGCCAATATATGCTGAATTATCTATTATTAGAGACAGTTCAAAAGGGAATAATAATACAACCAATATTAATTATACATGTCTCTATTTCAGTCCTCCATACAATATTTATATCCCGATGTCGCTATGTCCTCTGTCTTGACATTAACAACCGTCACTAAGCAACCAGCCAATCCTGTATTCAAAGTAGTTCCGCTAACACTATATTCTTAAAGATATGATAGGTTTTTAACTTATTGTTAGAAACGGGATTAGGGTCATGAAATCGGTCGCAGGCAGCACCTAGTACATGATATTTTACATATTATATTATACGGTTTTGTTTGCTCGATAATGTGCTAATTTTCCTCGGCTTATTTACGTAACGCCAACATTATTGCTATCGCACGCTGTTTACTTCATCCTCGTTAGTCGCAGAATGCGACCCAGTTTCGTGGAGGTTTTCAAAATTTTAAATTATGACCCACTTTGATTTAATCGTTTTTTGACTTTTAACAACTAATCGTAAAGGACTTGAACTGAAAGGGGCTTTTGAGTTTTGCTCAGCTGCGAATTTACGCTTTTTTTTAACTGTTTGATTGCTAATACTTTTGCGTTTATATATAAAACGCTGTTTTTTATGAAATTAAATGACATTGTAGGTAACGTTAAAATGTATATTCATACAAAACACAAGAACAAAATTTTTGGCTACAATATATTTTATTAATTTGTATTCTGATACAATACAGACTACATTATTTTAATCTCGCAGAATAAAACCGCGGGGCGTCGTAAACAAAACAGTCAATATACTTCAAAAATGTCAACATTAACGTTAAACAAGGAAAGTCCAATATAACCATTTAATGACTAGATGTTATAATGATTAGTAACAGTCACCCGGCGGTCGTTTCGCCCGTTATTTCCCAATTGTACTAACATTACAATGATTTCATTACGTAACTAATTGTGCAACTATTATATCAGTTACGATGCGGTATTCTTTAGCCTGGTTCACTACTGTTCCATACTCCATAGCATTGTACTGGCAATGGTCGAACTATTATTGAAATAAAACTATTTAGAATAGAATGACCTTTATTCGGGAACACCCATATTTACAAATAAAAGAAATACACATAAAAAAATAGTAACAAATTTTAGCAGGAAAAACAAATATAAACATGCAATCATTAAATAACTATATATCTACAACAATAAAGAAAAAGAAAAAAAACATAACTATTAAAAAAAAAACTTATCATAAAATAGTATTAACGAGTATTTTAATGCTTATCATTCTAAAATGGTGCAATGTTCCCGAAAAGAAATGTCCCTCAGTTATTATTGGAGTTTTGCTCTAAAACTGGTTTTCAGTGACATTCATATTTTTTTTCTACGGTAGGTAGCAACTTGCTTTTGGTACACAAAAACTATCAATCACCTAATCACATATGGATTGCGAAAATCGCCTGCATGGATGGTGTTTATCTCGATAGGTAACGGCTAGGTATAGGTAACAGCTAATGTAACTTGGAAACAGCTAATTTTCCGGGATAAAAAAATCTGTTAAATTTCGCATTTATCATATTGGTAAGTATTGAAAAAAAATCTATTTTAAACAGACTTATCACGTGTACTTACTAGGTACTATTTTTAACTTCTGTACGTTTCTAACACTTTACAGCTGTTGTGGTCACGGGTAAACATTTAGTCTCCTACTTTTTTTACATTTTATTCAGTTTACTACTACATGTATTGCAATGATCATTATGTTCCGCTTCGTAATGATATACCATTGTAATTGAAATTAAATTGGCACAAGCGGTGTAATGATTTGTGTGTCTTTGTTCAGAGAATTAGTAATGTCAAGGAATTTGCAATTTAATGGCTTTAGAATTGTTCTTGCTAAATCGTACATACAAGTACACTAAGAGATCTCCTACTTCCCATGTGATATGTTTATTTATATTAATACCAGCTTTTGTCTACGCATCGTGGTTATCGTACCTACTCAGAAATAGCCTTCTTCTTGTTGAGCGAGGTCCTATCTACCTTCATACCAAAATTTATCAAAATTGATTATACCGTGTGCGGTATAGGAGTGAAAAAATACTAGACACAGTTACTTGCATTTATATTATTACTGTATATAAAGTTGAATAGTTGTTTAAGATTTAAAGAAGCTCATAAAAAAGTATGAAGTTTTAACATAAAGCGAACCATTTGTTGAGATAGGTTAGTGTTAGTCATATGCCATAAAATATCACGATACGGTTCATAGAAGCCTGGCAGTAAACATAAATATTGTCGTTAACCAGTTTGGCACGTACTGAAACTTAAAATACGTGAGATTCATCTGTTAACCTTCCGATACTTGGGCATCGGTCTGTGAGACCGACGAAGTTTTACTATCTTTTTATTATAATTTTAAATAGAATATTGCCTGTAGCTTCCGCTAGTTCTGTAATGCGTCATTATTTTGAAAAGGGTTTAAAACTTTCAGTCAGACACACTGTGTAACTTCTGATGTCACAAAATTTGGCGCAAGTGCCTATAGGAAAGCTATACTAAAATTGAATGTTTGAAGCTATGAATCATTATTGCTCAGTGAAGTGTCGGTCTTAAATTCGCTATCCGCCACTAAATTACCCACACACGTCCGACCGAAATAATATACATTTGCGAATGTCTCTACTTATTTGAAAATTACTCGTTTGTGGGTCATTTACTCGTATAAGGCAAATACATTCATTTTCATTGTCTTTTGACGTTAGTTAGAAACACTACTGCAACGATGTTTGTTCAGAACATTTCTATGAGACCTTCAATAATTTACTGTTTAACATATCGAAATATAAAGTAAGATGAGATCAAAGACGTAATTACTGAGATTCTCGGCTTTTAGTGGAATCCACATTCCGAAAGAGCATTAATATCGTGTAGAAAATGACTCGACGGATTTGTGGTAAGATCGTCTCGGGAATCGACTTCGATAGAATAATTTTTGAATTTTATTTGATATTTATTTGATTAATCTGGTAAAGGTAAAAAATAACATAAAGATGGTAATCGAATAAAATCTAAAACTGATCGAAAAAAAAACAAAGTATGTTGTAACACGCCCATACTTATGATTACACTTCTAGGTCAATGGTTTCGCACTGTTTGCATTATCAATGCCAATCTATTATTAGATGAATGGGTCTGTTCGTTAGTTAAAAGTAACTCGGATGTTTTAATGTCTTTGGTAAGCTAGGGTTAAGTCTGGCGTGTATATTGCACCCTCATATGCATATAGATCAAGGCTTTGAAGTGAAATGGTATCAATGGGCTAGTTGTTCTAAATTAGCTAAGAGTCTGCTTTTATATATGAAATATTTAAATTTTAATAGGAAAAAAAGTAAGGCGTTAAATAGTTATGGTGACATTTTTTTAAAGGATTGCCGTGTCAATTTTGTGACTATGTCGTTAAGTCAGCAGTATTAACTTTTCAGTCGAAACAATATTTTAGTTCATGACAATAGGTTTTATGTACAATTACGTTTTAAAATATCGTTGTTTTAAATAGATTGTAATTTAGAAAATTCGATTTTTATACTGCACGATGGAGGAAGTTACATTCTTTAGTATGCTAGCTGAAGGTGACGACAATAGTTTAATATTATTTCCAGCGAAATATGTGGAACAGTTTCGAAATAATTTAACTGATTAATAATAATTAATGAATATAATATTTACGAAAATATAATATTCTTAAAATTAGTATTTTAGCTTCTTAGCAAAAAATATAAGGATAAATGTTATTTATTTACCAAGTTATTCGGTATTTAAGGATTTTTTCTGTTATTTTACTTATTTCCATACAAAGCAATGGAAAATTTTGTATATAAATAATTCTTTTGTCTTACTCGTTTATGTAGTATTAATTTAAAACAATGTTTTTAGCGACCTTGTGAGCGATCTTCAAATAGGTTGCTATTACTGAGGTATATCTGTCACCGTAAAATTGTAAAAACCATTAGATTACAATCTCACCAGTGAGATTGTAAAGTGTCGATATATTGTGAACTCCATACCAAAGTTAGGTAAGGTTAGGTATTTTTTTATTATTTGAAACTAATTGGGTTAGGTTAGAACTTATTAAATAATTAAATTCTAAAATCTAATCTAACTCAATATAAGCAATTTAGATCGTAATTTATCTAAAAATAAATGCTAAAATAAATTATATTTTGTTACGTTTTAAAATCTTTCGACGGTTTATAATCTCGCTAAGACGTATTATAATCTAAAGGTTTTTACAATTTTACGGTGACATATAAGTAAATTAAGTGTTGAAATTCATAATTATTATTCTCAACGAACCGTGGTAAAAATACGAGTTTAATTTAATAAAGAAGCAACATTAGTACTGTAACATCTTATACTTTTGTACTATAATAAATATTGCTTCAATCTATGTACGCGATGATTTATTTTTCAATTAAGTTTTTTTCTTATGTTTTTAGTTCTTTTTTTATAAAAATAATCAATAAAATTTATTCAGCTACTTTTTTTACTTTCCTCTAGCAAAAATAATTAGCGAAATTCGTTAAGCCGTTTCCCAGACTAGCACTTAGGACCACATTCCGCGATTATTTTTTTATTATAGACTTTATTCTTACTAAGAACATATTATTATTATATTTTTGTCTGCCACTTCGTCAACAGTTGGAATTCGTGCAAGTTATGGAACGAATTCCCTTGACAAAATAGTTGCAAACATTTTATCTTACAAGGACGTCAAGGTTGTGCATAGTTTTATTCATTTTCATGTGACTTCTATCCAACTTTGTCCCTCGCGTTTTCTTTGGGCACTATCTTATATTCAGTTTCTTTAACTTTTTATTACATTTATAGACTTTGTAACATGTTTGTCATATAAAAATAAATTGTTGTTCGACTTGCTAAATTTTGTGAATGGCTGGACCGATTTAACAAATTTTGATCTTGAAATATTTGTGGAAGGGAAGATTTAACGACGAAAAAGCTTAATAATAAGTAAAAGAAAATAATAAAAAGAAAATTGCATTTTCCGTTATAAATCCTGGAAGGCTCGGAATCTGAAAATTGTTACTTGGTTGTTCATAGGTGTCGCATAAGTCCAACCTCTTTGGTTCCTTATCACCACATTTTACACAAATATATGTAGGTGATACGAAGTTCACAAGTCATCAAGTATCATATAAATACTATGACTTATTAAAATGAAGCGCGTCCGTATATTATTATTTAAATCGCACGCGCGTCAATCAAGACTATAGCCACTATACCGGTGTAGAATCTATTTCGTCGTGGCTATAATTGGATAATATATTGTCTTAGATTTCAGACGGTTAAATGAGTGCCATCCTGGTCCGAGGGTCGTGATGCGGAGCTAATAGCGGAACATCCCACGTCTTGTGACGATCAAATTGTTTTTTTCTTTCTTTTATGTCGTCTTGGTTTTGTCGCCCATTCTTAAAACGACTTCATTGACAGCGATGTTCAATGGACCATTCTGTTATTGTTATGTAGCTGTTAGATGATTTAGATTGTTGACAATTTTGTCGATTAACAAAAACAGGTAGGTAACTACCTATGTCTTTATTTTCTTTTAGTCTGCCAGTCTTGTCCCAGCATCGGTAGTGGTCAGGGTATTAGCACCAATTAAGATACCTTTGTTAAATACATCAAGAATTATTTAATCGAATCTTTTTCCTTTTTAAATTGATTGGTTTAACATTATATTTTTTGTCACGTCACAAACCAGTTAAATACGATAGGTACAACCCACAACATTCCATGCAAATATTTGTTAATGAAAAAGATCGTTTGTAAAATGTAATGGCTAATGAATTATAATAGACAGACAACACAACAGTCTGTTGTATGCATTATTAGCATTCGTAGGAACCGCTTAATCGATTAAACATTGGAATTTTCACTATCATTTGGACTCGATGCGGTAATCTTTATAAATTGTTAGAAGCTTGAGGAAATAGATTTAATTAAAATGCTCATCACGTATGAATGTGTCATATTATCGTTATAGCAACGTTTTATATAATTCCGTTGCAGCATGTTAAATATGATCTATTGAATAATCGACTTGCTAAGCAACAGGAAATAAAATAAATACTTACAATGTAATAATATAATTATGTATTTTGTTAGGCATAACTGCTTAAATTACGGGTCACTATAACGGTACTTACATTAAGACACATATATCTCATATTAATCCATGGTACACAAATGAGGCATATGGAAATGTCAATTCGGCACCCGTATTCTCTATGTCACGATACGTAACGTGCCCAAAACGGATGACGTCATATCGTGCTTGTCAAACAATCTTACCATGGCACGTTACGTCTTCTTAAAACGGTATTTTGTAAGCACACGTCTTGAAAACGTAAGAAATAGCATACATAATGATATTCTTATTAATAGGAGATGGCGCGATCAATTTCTATTAACAATCTTTCAAAAAAGGTTACCGGTTTATTTTTTATTAATCTCTTAATTACTTATTTTGACAGCATGGAACGCGCCACGTAACGTGACATTTCAATTTCACAATGTCATAGAGAATACGATTCTACGACAATAACGTGTTTCAACATAGAAATACGTTTTGATTTGGCATAGAGAATAAGGGCCCAGTATTCCCTATTCTTTCAATGACACTGTGAGGATTGAGTCAATGGTGTTTGTTCATTTATATGCATCTGTCATAAAAATAGCCAATAAGAAATGACGTACGAATCTACGTACAAACATCTTTATAAAGCCGGCGTCTGTCAGTCCAGCACCATTATATATTCCGGTACGACTGCGATTGTTATTCGCGACGTCACGTGAAAACGGGTCATTTCGCTAGACGTACGTACGTCGTGACCTCGTGACGTTGGTGTGATTCAGATGTTTGGGCAGGGACGACGATGACGTGATTGATGGTAAGAAAGTTTGGTGGTGTTGGTGTCGGCTTTTGACGTATTTATGTAATATAAAGGAAGCGTTATGGAGGTTGTTTATAGGTTTAGGTATAAATCGTAAAATTAGTTAGAAATACTATAACAAAGGTCAAGGAAGATTATGCAACGCGTTGGTAGAGTTAGTAGTTTAATTAACTTTTAAGTATTACTTTTATTAATAGAAAACGCAAAAACATAAGTAGGTACGTATATATACACACGTGGGTACTCTATTCTGTAGAACTTTTTGAAATATGTATAAACTTATACTTTATCCTTTGAGATATTAAATAAAACATTAAAAAAGCTAAAAGCAGCTTCGTACCGATCTCCGACATTTATTTTTAAAACAATATTATAAGACGAACATCAAAAGATATCGTGCGGACAACTATGCAATAAGTTTTAAATTATCTTTGCAAAATGTTAAAAGACTGGGTGTTTGAATATTATTGGTATTCAGTATTATTAGAAGTCGCTGGCACTGTGGACCCTTCGTGTAAAAAAGGGCAGGTGCTGTAGATATATAGACATGCTTGCCGTTGACATGAGGTATTACTGCTAAAGAAATATCATGTGCTGGTATATTTTATGTCTATTTTAAAGTGTTATGTTTAAAAAAATCTTGTAGTATAGCTACTAGATCAAAAAATATAAGTACCTACTTTGTATGGAAAATATAAGTACCTACTTTGAAGTTACTTAGTTATCTTTTTTTATGGGAGAAGGCGGCAAACGAGCTGACAGATCACCTGATGGAAAGTAAATGCTGTCGTCCATGGATATTTGCAACACCAAAGGAGCTACGAAATACGTTGCAGGCCTTATAGAGGGTATGGACGGGGAATGGATGGGGAATTATTGGGGAAAGGGTGGGGAATTGGACCTCCGGTAACCTCACTCACGCGGCGAAACACGACGCAAGCGTCATTTTACGTCGGTTTCATCTATCGTCTATGCTGATACGCATAGATATGCGTATGTAGTAATGTAGTCCCATCTAAGATACTCGTATGTCTATGTGCTACTTTTTACTATAATTTTGTATATTTTTAATATGCCAATATATACATACCTACTATTTTTATGCGAAAAAAATGTTTTTTAGATATGTTAATTACAACAGTTGGTACCAAATGTCAATGTACCATCGCTTCGCGAATGCTATAACGACTATTATTATGATTATCTATCCGTTGTTTTGACTTCCTGTTAAACAATAAAAAAATTATCACGCTAAAATCGTGTCCGCAATTTTCTCAACGCGTTGTTTTATGGTACGTAATTTGAATTTTTTGGCTATAAAAATTCATATTATATGACTCAACTATCTTTGTAATTAAAATTAGTTAAACGATAACAAGTAGATGAAACTATTTTAGGCGTTAAGATGATATCGTATGGTTTACTTCTGTCTTGTTGTCTGATTTCACAATGTTTTGTCATTTTTTGGTATATTATCAATTGATAGGTGTGTGATATAAAGTATATTGCCAAAACCTCTCGCTTATC
>DVXP01001790.1:0-14097 GCA_018235645.1 Junonia grisea | reverse complement strand
CGGTTGTTATCACAATCACCAGATAACGATCGTTACTCATAGTAGGTAATATTCTAGTCTAAATGGTTACTGGCTTGTGCTCTGGGTTGCGGAGGTCAGACTGCAATCACTCTGCGTAAAAATCTGTAACCTGTCAAAACTTAGGCTAGAATAAAGCAGACCCTGGCTAAGTCCGGGAAAATGCTATGAAGAAGAAGATGGATATTCTTTTTTGTTTCAATGTCATTAATTTTAATGACTCCAAAAAGGAGGTGGTTCTCAATCAATGGTATGTATGTATGTATCCGCCATCTGTTTTTTTAATCTTACATTAAATTACTTTCAATTTGTACATGAACTCAATTTTTAAAGTCTTTCTAGGCATTTATTTGCTATATTTCTATATAGAGGCCCAGTATTTGGCCCAGAAAATATTTCTGAAACATCATCTTTCGGAACAGTTGTGATTACTAATTTGAGGCGATCATATTTTTCGTAAAAACATGATTAGAAAAATAACGTTTCTGATGGAAAAAACTTTTTAATTTACTTGATTCGTTCACTGAAGAATAATAATCGATGTTACATATTGATAATAATTCAAGGGTTCATTCAAGTATTACGTAACGCAGTTTGGGGAAGGGGAGGGTCTTGTAAAACGCTACGGTGCGTTATGGGGCCGGGAGGGGATATAACAACAACGCGTTATGTAACGACATAATTGTGATTTTTAGATGAAAATGATCTCGAAAATTATTTTAGTGACCATTTTCACCTAAACATTTTGGTAAAATGTTGCGTAACGTCTAGGGGGAGGGGTACAGAACAACGTTACAGTGCGTTCCAAGTGGGGGATCTAAAATTTTCAAAAATTGCGTTACGTAATACTTGAACGACCCCTAATATCGCTTCTCATACATGGCTAAATTATACATTTATACCTACTACATCGATTAAAGTTTATGTATGCTGTGTTGGCATGCCTAGCTCGATTAATCCTTAGATTATATCCTTAGATTAGATCCTTAGATGCGCATAAATAAACTCTTAAAATCTTAATTTTTTTATATATTTGTCTATTTATCTTAATAAATTAAATTCAGATAAAGCGACTACGATCGCAAAGCGTTTTCGGATATATCTAGTGTATAAAAAATATAATAAATGCTTTAAGATTATTGATAACTATTTAGTTTTACCGTTATCCATTTGATGAAACGTGAACACTTAAATTCATGATCACGAATATTCAAAAAACATTGCAGTATTTTTGCGGTAAACTTCTGCAAGGTTTGACAAAAAAATGATGTAATTTCATGAGATTTCGGCTCTAAGTCCTATCACTACTTCATATGTATGTTTTAATACCTATTTTAAGCAGATTCTCGTACAAGACGTCTGTAGTCTGTAGATACAGATAATAAGTAGTTACTATTGTCGTCTCTTTACTGTACTTTAAAAGAAAAGTACTTACCTGATAAAAGTTTTCATTCTCGACTCGATAGCTCTGTGCCTCAGACATACTCGGGTGAGCGCGGTGCCGATTTCCTTTGTCGCTCCTGAAACAAAGAGATACATCGTTATTTTATTTTGCCATATAAACTTAGTACGTAAGTATTCGTCCTTTTAATGCACGACGCAATATCTGTTTATTTTGTTTTATTTTGTGCAGCGATATGCTTTGCTTAATGAAAACTGATTTGAATACTTTTTTTTTGCTTAAAAGATCAAGTTTCGATAGTTATCGTTTGCAGTGATAAGGATTCGACGAATGCCTTTTCAATTGGACCTGTTTATTTCGTTTTCTCCAATTCTATTGAAAGAAGGAAACATAAAAAAGTATGGACGAGTCTTAGTTTTAAGGACTTAAATAATTATTTTTCTCAGGCAGAGCAGCACATCTCTACTTGTCGGTTATATTTTTTTTACTAAAACAATATTTTTATCGAAAAGAGTAACTATCGAAAGCTGTACTCAAACAGGTAGATGAAAAATATGCTATCTCTATTTAAAAACAAAACGTCTTTGATAAAACTCTATCAAACCCATCTGACAGCAAATCCTTAAAAAATCTAAAATGACTAAAGTTTGAACAAACATTAAGATATGTTGTTAACCTCCACTTTTTTTATAAATATAAATATATAAATACGGACAAATCATACAGATTGAGCTAGCCCCAAAGTAAGTTCGAGACTTGTGTTATGAGATACTAACTCGACGATACTAGATTTATAATAGATACATATATAGATAAACATCCAAGACCTAGGCTAATCTGGAAAAGATCCTTTTCCATCATAACGTAGCCGGGATCGAACCCAGGGCCTCCACGTCGCAGATAAGCACTTGAAAAGACATATACTTAACATTACTAAGGCAAGACTTGGCAAGTCAGCTGATTCGACAATGCACCTTCTTATTACGAAAAGTAATATTTAGCGATGAATATAAATTCAATTGTAATATCATGTTGAATCCATTGACATTTGCTGTGACCGTGACCGTAAAGACGTGTGGTATTTAGTATTTACATAATAACGATGTAGAATTGTAGAAGAAATGTTGTTGATCTACTTTTGATTATAATAGATAGCTTAACAAACACGTATAACTAGTATATTCCTATTTCACTCAATTCCTATTCCACCTAATACTACGCAGTAGCTAATATTTGGCAGGAGGTACTGCCTAAATACTGCCTGATAGGCAGTGCCGTAGATACGGCGCGAGCGGCGGTAGAAATGGTGGTCACCAGGCACAGGGGTAACAATGTTTTTTCATTGCAATCATTGGGTTGGAACGCCACTTAATTAGTATTCTTAATCTACCGTTTAACTATTATTGGCTATCCTAATCTTTTCTTAGTCTGTCCTATTCCTAATATTCGTTAGGACATTTCGACAAACATTTGCAACAAGCAAATCAAAATTTTACATCGATAATGTAATTAAAATTAAAATTGGACTTTATCCATGTACATTTTATAAATATAACCTATTATAAGATATATGTAAAAATTAAATCTTTATCTATTTATTATATAAAAAAATAATTAATCTCTAATCACAATACAATTTTTTTATGGTATAAGGCGGCAAACGAGCTGACAGATCACCCGATGGTAAGTCACCAAAGGAACTACAAAATGCGTTGCCGCCTTTAAGGGGGTATGGAGGGGGAATGGATGGGGAATTATTAATGGGGAAGGGGTGGGGCATTGGCCCTCCGGTACCCTCACTCACGCGGCGAAACACGACGCAAGCGTCATTTACGCCGGTTTTCTGTGAGGCCGTGGTATCACTCCGGTCGAGCCGGCATCCATTCGTGCAAATGCATGGCTCTCCCACGGTAAAAAAGATGAAGATGAAAAAGATTTGATACAGGTCGTGATAAGTTTCAGCGTCGTATCGTGATAATCTACGATTACGATATATACTTCGCGAATATTCGTAGCACGGTGTTTGGTACTGTATAACACACTGCCATGAAAATTCACGGCGCCGAGATGTAAAATTCTACGGAATGCGCTAAAACATCTAGCAGTGTAGTTCGCCGTATTACGGTGCGGCCGTTGTCAAAAGTCCCTGTATGTTACCCTCGTTACAACCCGCATGAACATATTATTTTGACGATAATTATTTTTTATTATTATTTATTTTAAGACTACTTGGAAATTTGTCATTCATAATATGACGAAGTAAATATTCATAGATCATCCCAAGGTGACTGTTACGATATTATGTTCCAAAAGATATGAATGGTCCATAGATATATTAATTAATCGCGTAATATTAAACGTCAATAATAAATAATAAGGACTTATCTGTTTTAAGTAAAAGTACCTTTTTTTCGTAAAGTTTTCAGGTTTCGTTTTGAATGTTTTTTTCTAGACATATAAATGTAATAGTCTGGTCGTTACTCCCTCTCTCTTTGAATATGAAATTTTTTTTTAGACTTTGAGAACGTAGGCATTGCTTCAGAAAATTAATTAATAAATAGGTAATTAATTAACAAACTAATAAGCACAGATATCTGGTTCTTTTTAATTAATTAGTATAAAGACTTAATATTTTTAGTAATACAAAGTATACCTTTTTTATCTCAATCAAATAGAATATTTATGCTAGACTACAAAGCTAATTAGATATTAGACCGAATATAAAAACACTAATTAGGATGGAGGCAGAAAGATACGAAACAATAATTTTATATTACTTAAAACAAAATATAGGTTTACTATTCTAAGTTTCTAACTAAATTATTGATTTATTTAAAAAAAAATTACAAAATGTCTGAGTTTGAGAGTTAAGGCAAAAAGTTATAAGAAACTCTAATTGCATCCGTATAAAATCAGGGCGCGTCAGTTGTTAAAGAGTCCAATGGCTAACTAGAGACGAGAAAATTCTCACTCCACGACCGCGTTGCACTCATATCATCCCACTTAACACTGTAGAAGCAAAAAGTGGGCTGAGTACTCGTACATTCAGACCATATTAAATTGGTCTGTATGGATACCTACTTCTTATTCAGAACTCTCGTATAATGCAAGCAATGGAAAACACGTGAATAGTACAACGTATTATACCGGAAGCTTAATTGACGGTATGATGTGCATATTTTGTTTATTTTATTCATCATTGAACTGCCAATTCATGATCTGTATTTCTACCGAAGATTGCGATGAATACGGCTAATTAGCTATTGAGGGATTTCATGATTCAAGTTTGGACGAAGAAAAAAAACCTAATTCCTTTTATTCGAAGTCAGTCGATGCAATAGTATTTACTTAGTACAACTAAGTAGGTACCATACATATGTATGTGTTTCTCTTATCTAACAGCCTCGTAACGCTGTGCTCCCGCGGGCGTACGTAGTTTACAGAAGCGATAACGAAAATTAGGTACGCAATTATTATTGCGTACCTAATTTTCGTCATTTAAAAGTAACATAACATGTTACTATTTGAGCATTGGAACCAGTAACGAATTAACCCATAGGCCCGTGAGGCCCGGGTCTAGGGCGCCTTGCAAATGAGGCGGACGATCTTTTTTAGCGATTTCTTAGCGAACTTATTTAAGATAGGGAACCGAGGGTGTCGACCTTTTTTTAGCTCTATTTGTATATGTCACATCGAGGATGGCGCCGTATGATTCAGAGCTTAGGACGCCATTTGTAATAAATCGGCCACTGCCATTATTCTTGGCTTCGGATGATGATTGCGTCATCATCTAATTTGAGTGATAGACTTGTCAATAAAGGAAAACAAATATTATAAAACTATATAGTTCTTTTTAATTAACTTTTTCCGAAATGCTACCTCGTCGTGGATTCAGCTAGTACTTATTTTAATTTTTAATTAATTTGAAGACCCAATTTATTAATGAGGCCACTTGTTTACAAAATATTATAATATTACAAAGCAAACAGCCTCCTCGCTATTTGCTTTGTACGAGTATGTTTGATAGAATTAGTTTCAGTACTTTGAAGGATTTCAATTTTAAGGTCAAATCAAAGTCGAACCTTATTAAAATACCAAACTATTATTAACATACCTAATTATTAAAGCAAAATTTCGTTTGTCAAACTTTGTTTTCAACAGTGTCAAATGCAGATTTTTGTATAACAAACAATAATACTAATTTTTGTTTAACAAACATTTTTTATGTGATTGAGATCGTTTTTTTAGCATGGTAAAACAATTTCGTAATAGACAAATTGATGATTGGAACAGTTTTTCAAATATTGGCAAATATTTTTATTAAAATAATAGTGATTGGATCACTTGATGTTAAGCGATAACTGGCGCCCACGAACATTTCACTAGAACGTTCGTGTATTAGAGGTTACTTAAGATGACACTATAGATTTTATAGATGACAACACACCTTGAGAATAATGCGATCGCTTCCAAGCTGTCTAGTAATTTTAATATTTGTACACAATTGTAAATCTTGACTTTATTAAAAAAAAAAAAAAAAAAAACAAAGAAACGGTCACTCTGAGTTTCTTTCGCGGTTTCTTCTCAGGTTTGAGGCTTAACTTTTCCGAAACCTTAGTAGATAAATTTACTTTTGACGTTGAAAAAGTAAATTTTATATTACTATTTTGAATAAAGTTGATTAGAATTTAAATTAGAGTTTGAATGGCTATATAATCGTCTCCAAACTAAAGCCATTTTTGAATATTATTGGTTTTCCAAGCAGACTAACTGAATATTACGTTCATTTATTGTTCTAATTATCGACTAACCCATCGGTCAATCGGTCAAAACAAAAATTTGTATTCTTGGAAGTTCATCTTTACTAATAGGTACTTCTTCGTATTATTTACTGTAATATTATTTTCGGAATTATTAGCCTTATCACATACTAAATATTTAGTGAAACGCTAAGTATTTTGCTCTTCTATATTTATTTCTTTATAAATAAAACATGATAGATAGGCGAAAATTTCTCAATGAAAGCAATAGAAAATTATTTGCGAATATCTTATGTTTGTATTTAATTATATCTTGTATACCACATTGGATTTAGGTTAATATTAATTAGTTATCCTTTATGATCACGAATAATATATTAATGTTAATCTAGAAATGTAATTAAATAATTAGATTACGTATAAATACGTGAATTATTTGGTATATTATGTATGAATGTGGTTAATGGTGACGTGTTTACATACTTTTGTTAATAAATGTTTACCCACAATTATGTACGTGAGTAATTAAACTGTAACCACTGTTGTTATGGTATGTAAAAAACATTTGTATCCACTTTTGTTGTTTATTTTGATTAATAAACAATATTTTTCTGTATCTGGCTAGGGTTTCTAATGTGTTACATATTTTTTTTAACCTAGCAATTGTTATACAGCTTTTCCACAACCCCTATACCGCGCCAAGAGTATGTAAGCAACAAGACGGGGGGAGGTGTATCGAACCCTCTGATTCGTCAGACGGCCGTCAATGCTCATGACGACGGTAACTACTTGCTTATACCGAACAGTCTTCCATTGTTCCAGATGCACATTAAATAAAAAATACAAAGATATGTCCTGCGTGTCGTCGGGATTATACTTTTCTTAACGCTTTTTGGGAGATATTGGGACATTGGGCTATTTTTTAAGGCATCTTAATTTTACTAACGACGAAATGAAACTATTGTAACAAGACACATATTTTTTATTTCGACGGCCTCCGTGGCGCAACGGTCAACACGCCGGTCTGCCACATGGAGGTCCTGGGTTCAATCCCCGGCCAGGTCACGACGGAAAACGATCTTTTCCTGATTGGCCTGGGTCTTGGATGTTTATCTATATATGTATATATTATAAATATAGTATCGTTGCGTTAGTATCCCATAACACAAGTCTCGAACTTACTTTATGGCTAGCTCAATCTGTGTGAACTGTCTGCATATATGTATTTATTTATTTATTATAAATCAAAAAAAAATAATGTAGGTTTGGGTCTTAGAAAGGTAAGTTTACACTGAATTTCGTGAAGAAATTTTACTTTTTTTAATAGATAAAAATAAAAACCAAAAACATGGTTTTTTGACTTTTTCTTATAAATTTTGAGGTTATGTGAAAAAAGTGCAAATGCAAGAGTTTTAGGTCTTTTAATTACCTACAACTTTCCCATTCAACATATTTTTCATAGGACTCGCAATTTAGCCGAAAAACAATATAATCCGTTTTTTAGTCTTCAACCCTCCCACTTCCCGAACTCAAATCGCACGCAATTTACTTTTCCTTTCATATTTGTCGTATCTCTACCTCTATCATTTGGAATTGGTTTCATTCTACTATAAATTACTTTTTTTTCAAAACCTATTTGCTCTGGTCTATTATAGCAATTTCAGAAAATATATTAAGTTTTAGCTATGTCACTTTTATTTCAATTTGTTGCTTCAAAGAACTCCAATAGCACTACTGCTAAAATTATTTATATATAAAAAATATTTGGTTCGAATGTTTGTCACCTAACTCACCCTAATCGACTGAATGAAATGAATTGAAATGAAAGTTTATGTGTACATTTGACTTCCTGGATGGTTTGAAAAATACAATTGAACTACTTCAGTCGGTCTTACCCAGCGTATATTTCGCTAAACATCCACTCAGCAATAATGACATCAAACTTTTCATTGGGATCTTCGAGGATTTTCGAAACCGACGGATGCTCTAACGTCTTACCACTTAATGTCATCATACTCTTGATGATAAAGAAAACGTCATTGAGGGCCGACTCTTTATTTAGTACCGACTGTAAACTCAAAGCTGACACTGGAAAGCAGATTGTTTATTTATTCGTAGGGTCTGATATATTCTTAACCAATGTCACCTAAATACTTGGCCAATTTAAATCTTTATTAATATAAAAAATATATCATACGTATTTGAAATCTGATAGGAACAGAATTTACGAAATTCCATCTTTAACAAAAAATAAGCATCAATCAAATCACTGTAATCATAATCTAATCATTCGATTAGATTAGTAACAGAGATATGAATTTAACAATTTAACAATTTTCAACACTTATACAGCTGTATAAACAAAAACGTAACGTAACACAGCCTGTACATATCCCACTGCTAGGCCTCTTCTCCTATTAGGAAGAAGGTAAAGGACACAATAAGTACAATTATACTAATGTATATAGCTATATAACTAACTATTAATGCAATACTGAAACGTATTTAACAAGGAAAATAAAATTCAACGAACTGTCAAGCAAGTGAGCGTTAGAACTCACGTCGACCTCTCTGACTCCAGGGGCTGGTTTCTCATGAGGAAAAGATGTGATATACGTTATCTATAAAAAAATACAAGTAAAATTAAAAATATTAATTTTCTACATTAAGCGACTTTTTAATGGGTATTGAAAGTTCTAGCTCACAATAGTTCAAGAAATTATTGTTAACTTATTTTGCGTGCAAAAACAATATACTTCAGTGGCGAAAACACCCTTGAAAAATTTTGTAAAAATGTTGGTTAGGCTCCTGTTGTTTTCACGACCTCATACTCGTATAGTCTCACAATTACTCATACATAATCTTAGTCACTTTAGTTCGGTCAACACAAAAACCGCAGCAGTAACCGTTTTCAAAATTAATGACACAGGTAACAAATACTTTGCGGAGAATAATAAATGTCCTAGAAAAATACCTCATGTCCAGCTTTAGCTAAATGGTTGACGATTCCATCGCCTAGAATAGAATGACTTCGAGCTGGCACTGGACTGATCATTAAAATCTTAAAGGCATCCGAGAAACACGTCATAAGTAGTAGCGACCAAACTATACTGAGATTCATCTTTGTAAAGGCACAACCCAAAATACCTGAAAAAAAAAATATTTATACTAGTCGACAAAGAATTTTATTAAAGTAGTACATTTTCTGGATTTATTGATTGGTTTTGATTGTCCTTACTGAATAAAAGTGATGTACATCAATATAATACAGTTTATTTTATTTTTATATGTCAACTAATGTGAAAAGCTTGCAGTTAAAAATTGATATTTCGTCCTGAAAGCTACAAAAGCAAACTTTATTAGATAAAAATATGATTTATTTTATTAATTACGTATAAGAAATCAAAATTGCGTACACAGAACTCAGTCACAAAATTCGTGTTGACTAGTGTAATTCATTAACATTGCTTTAATCATAATAAAACCTTTATCTGTAAACGTAATAGACAGACTTACGTACACATTTCAAAATTTATCTTTATTGAATAAGTATTCAATAAAGACAAGCTTTTACTTTTATAAGTTGCCTATACTTACCTATATAAAATTATTTTTCACATTTAGCAGAGAAGATTTTGCATTAAGGATATCACCAGGGCCCGTATTCTCTATGTCACGATACGTAACGTGCCCAAAACGGATGACGTCATATCTTGCTTATCAAACAATCTTACCATAGCACGTTACGTCTTCTTAAAACGATATTTTGTAAGCACTCGTCTTGAAAACGTAAGGAATAGCATAGATATTCTTGTCTTTTTGGAAATGGCACGATCCGTTTATATTGACAATCTTTCAAAAAAGGTAACCGGTTTATTTTTTATTAATTTCTTAAATACTTATTTCACAGCATGGAACGCGACACGTAACGTGACATTTCAATTTCACAATGTCATAGAGAATACGATTTTAAGACAATAACGTGTTTCAACATAGAAATACGTTTTGTTTTGGCACAGAGAATAAGGGCCCAGTATTTATTTCTAAAATAGTCATAAATCTGAGTAATCAAATGCAATTTTTGTATTGTAGTTGTCGTGATAATATAATAATATCTCTACATACTGGTGTTGGTTTTATTTTCCAGTTTAAAGGTAATTATATAATACAGAGAGCAATTATTTAACGATTCATTTGTTGTAGGTATTTAATTCGTATCACGTTTTCTTTAACAAGTTAATGATATACATAACATCAACACTCACTATTCTGTAATACAGGATATATGTAATTGTTTGTTTGTAAGTATGTTTAAAACATGAGCAGGATTTTATTTTTATAACTTTTATGACGCACCTTTGGTGTGTTATAAAGAAAAGTGTGTAATACGAAGTATCCTCACATTGAAGTCGGACCTTTTAGAACAAATTTTAAATTTAAAATATTTATATAAATAGTCTACAAACTTACATTACCCATTTTAGTAGTACCTACTAGTAGTAGCAGTAGTAGTATAGTTGTTTTTTCCTTTAGACTTCCAGCACAAGATCGTAGATTCTAAAAAGGGACCACCAATACTGAACCTTACTACAGTGAAAGGTTATTCAGAAGTTAATACAACAACTGACCATTATCGTTAGGCTGCACTCTATCTATAATTGCATATTGCTACATAATTAAAAGTGTCACATCCATAAATCCCGCGCAAGAGTAGGTAAACAGTATTGACAAAAACTACGACATAAATATCTGACATTTATTTATCTCGTAGTCTATAAATAACTTCAAAGCCTATCTATACAACTCCATACACAATCCTAGTAAAATTCCACGCAAATTACCAATACCTAGTGTAGGACAAACGTGGATTAGCAAGGCGACGCGTGACCCGGGTGGAAACGTGACGGCCAAGGTCTCACTGACGTAATAATCTAGTTTACCGATAATTGACGAGTACCTCTCGTGTCCATGTTTGTTATATTGTTATTGATAATGAAATAGCGGTGCAATCGTAGGTATCACGTTTTACTAGACACTGGCGTCGGCTGTCAATAATGTGGTGGAAAGAGCTAGTGATCGTTTTGCGTGATTACGCTTTTATGAAAGATGAGGATTCAGTAGTAGCAAATAGTATATCAATTGTTTTAAACATTGGGATATCCGTTTAGGTGTAGATATTTAAAGTGGTGAAATGAAATCAAAATACATATATTACAGTGAAATCAAAATGTATCTTCTAAATTAACAAAGAACAACTAGTGCCTTTGTGTAAAATTCATAATACATTAAAATTAAATTGACAGGTTTATGTATGACCGCAATAGAAAATTAGATGACTAGTAAGATATCAAAAAATGTTTATTTTTGATTATATCGGACCTAATTCAAATACCTATATAAAAATATAAGTTCGCTCTACAACAAAAATAACACAACAACAAAAATAACACAAGAACACATATCGCGCCCCTAGAAGAAGAGTCAACCAAGCCAAAAAATGTGTGTACCTGAAAATGCACTTTAAAATTTTAGACATTAGAGCAATTTTAGAAGTGGTAGACATTTTGAGTTAAGCCCGTCACACACTTAGCTATAATATATATTAATATATTTATAGCTAGGCATAATTCTATACATTTTGTATAGGTACAAATTTTTAAATGACCGTACACTCAGCTATGATATATATTTCTATGACGTATCCAAGCTACCGTAATATAAATTATTGCATATTACTATATGACGACCACCATACAATTGAAGAGAAAATATATTTTTTTCAGTATGTGGTAGCAAGCTTGCTATAATATATATTATAGTACGGTATATTAATATATATTATAGCTAAGTCTGTGACAGGATTTAGTTGACTCTTCTTTCACGGGTGCGATATATTTTAATGCATTACCTCACAATATTATAAATCAAGCAAACAAGCAATAAAATATGAGATCATTCTGACATTTGACACTTTATAAAACCACATCGAATTTAACTCATATATTTACGTAATATGTTATTTCAATAATACAATCATCAAAAATAACTTATAAAACATAAAAAGCGACCAAACAAAAACTAAATCTCTATAAACAAAAACAATAAAATAATTGTTAATTGGAATACCATTGAATGTAGGAAATTGAGAAATCGCAACGTGATTTCAATTCACGTGGCCCAAACAACACGTGCGCTCGCTCGTTATGTAAGGACGATAGGAACGGGATTGACGACGCCCGCTATCCCGGGGGATTCGATAAAATTTTATAAAATATATATATTTTTTAATTATTTAGCTCCTTAACCTTTTTTTTAATAGGAAAAGAGGCCTATGACCAGCAGTGGGATGTTTACAGGCTTTACTTTTTTATATACTTATTTTGTTTTTTTCTTGTTTTTAACAATTATATGGCAATTGAATAATGCCCTTATAGAATCTATGTCCACTTGGTAAGCTAGATTGATGAGACAAACTAAATTTACTTTCAACCAACTTAAAAAAAGGAGGGGATTTACAATTTGACGCGTATGTTTTATACTTCATATAACTTTAACATTTGTGAAACGATGATTTTCAAACTAACTTTTTCGTTTTATGGTTCTTTTCTCATCGAAACCGTAGCGTGATGTAATATAGCCTATTAATCTTTTACACAAAACACGTTATCTAACGCAAAAGATAAAATCGAATTTGTAGTTTCAGATGTCACTATTTTATCTCTTTATTAATATGGACTTCCCCAAATTTAGACTATTCTATAGAATTACATAATTTGATTCATTAACTGCAAATATATGGTGATTCATTCATTATATGTATGTGTATAGGTACGAATATAGTTTCACATATTAAATTAATAATAAAATATTACATTAAACAATGCTTAATTGCAATGTAGTTATAAATGTATGATTAATATGATATTCCCGTCGACTTTGTACTCAGTGGACTTTAGCATAACATTATTACATCTTAAATTCATCACGTCACAACATGTATCTCTTTTACAACTTACATTTATATTTGTGTGAGTTTTATTATATAAGTATTTAATACATAGTTTAATCATCACATAATTGTGGTTGGTAACAAAACGTGATCTAATAGCATGTAATAGATTTATATCCACAGATATCTATTATCTATTTTTAATAGGCAAATACAGTTATAGAGTATTAAGATTAAACTTTAATCAAACAAATATTAGGTATTTGTCTATTTATTATTAGTATTATCTAATTTAATTTGAATTGTAATATAGCTTTAGATAGATCTTGTTTTTTATTATTATTAAATATAGCCTATACGGAAAGTATAGGCTATATTATATCACGCTATAGGAGCGGGCCAGTAAACATTGATGGTAATGAAACTGGAAGGAACATAGACTTCAATGTATTTGTAATTTATTTTCGTATTCAGTACATGTTATAGAAGAAAAATTGTTTAATTATTAAACTCTAAAATCTTCAAAAATTGCGTTACGTAATACTTGAACGACCCCTAATAATAAATCGAAACTCAAAGAAAATCTACGAACCCTGCGCTATACATGAACATTTTGTAAATTGGGTGAGATTAAAACACTTTACTAAGTAACTAAAACTACACATATTGGATATATCAAGAAGTAAAATATTAGTTATTAAATTATTTATTAATAAGTCACCGCTACCCACAACTTCATCCGCTCTTAAAATGCTTTGAATTTGTCGGGTTGTAGCGTATGTCCTAATCGAAGGTATAGGGATTATATTATACATTTTACCAACTTAAAATATTTGAACACGTGTCGCATTAGAATTCGCGCAAGTCTGTCGAAATAATCTCGACTCTGGGCCCGTATTCTCTATGACATTGTGAAATTGAAATGTCACGTTACGTGGCGCGTTCCATGCTGTCAAATAAGTAATTAA
>DVXP01001789.1:0-14099 GCA_018235645.1 Junonia grisea | reverse complement strand
CCGTAACGTTGGTCTGTACCCCTCCCCCTAGACGCTACGTGACATTTTACCAAATTTTTGGGTGAAAATGGTCACTAAAATAGTTTTCGAGACCGATTGTTATACCCTCTCCCGGCCCCATAACGCACCGTAACGTTTTACAAGACCCCCAAACTGCGTTACGTAATACTTGAATGAACCCTAAGTACTAAGTACGTTTACTACTACTCCCAAAATAAAAGAAGCAACGTCAAAATGTTTTAATCAGCTCAGTTTTAACTCGTTAAATGGCCAATAGCCTGAAAATATAATTTATTAGCCAAAATATATGTAGTTTAAGTTTTGATCAAAATCGGATTAATATTTTGCTCACAAAGCTTTTGTTTATTTTTGGCAGACATACTGTCCCGTTAAAATAAAACGTATAAATTATGTTTTATTTAATAAACTACAAGCTTAATAAGACATATAACAAAAGTAAAATAACAGCGTGTACATATCGCACTGCTAGGCATAGGCTTCTTCTCTTATTAGGGAGATTATTAGGGAGAGCTCAATCCACCACGCTGCTCCATTGCGGGTTTGGGTCATAATTGTGTCAGAAATTTTTCCAGGCCAGATTGGAACTCTTTATATATTTCTCTTGTAGCTGAATATTTTCAAGTAGGTAAGTAGAATCAGTGAATATAGTTTTTGCATAATTGTAAAATATTTTAAGTATTTCCTTACTCAGAAGATTGCCGTGTCTTACTTGACAATGGAAACCGCTTCCACTCGTGTTGGTATCTCTGATAGCGAGCGACAGGTGACCTTATTCGCGACGTCGCGAGTGTCATCTGGCGGGCGCGGCGGTACTGCATGTGCCTGGTACGCGCCTTGAAATGTACAACACTGGTGTACCGACAACAATACTAATTATAATTACTTTATAGTAAAAATATATTTCTTTGATTGGTGCGAAAATTTGATAAAAAAGTTTCTTGTTATCGGTATAAAAATTAAACAAAAATAACCATTTTTGGCGAAAGAATTAGATAATGTTTTTTTTTGTTATATAACCAGCTTACAATCTAAAAATAAGATAATTAATAAAAAATAAAAATTGACTCATCCCTAATCCTTAAAATTGTATTTAATTTTGAAGCAAAGTATGAATCAATTACTAGTATTATTTTGTGGACGGTACTCTAATCTATTTTCGTAGGAAAACTGATGGCTCGTTACAAAGGAGACATCGTTCCATAATGGCCTACCTTAGGACTTGCGTGACTTGCCATTTGCCAGGCTCTGCCTTTGCTCTACCACTTCACTGAGTCTCAGACCACCATACTGTTAACAAATTTTGGGGTAAAATGTTGTAGAAGTTTTCCCAAAAAATGGATCAACCTGGTCCATCGACTTCTAATCAAGACCCTAGATTCGATTTCATAGGTTCATATGTAGTCAAATCTCTAAAATTAAAGCCAGAAAAATGGATGCGAGTACTCAGCATAGAGGAACATAGGTCGACTTTAAAGGACTTCCTGGATAAGCCTCACCCTATTCTCTTGGTCGTAGTCCTAACTCACGCGGCTCAGCTCGTTCCAGTTATTTCCTTTCCTTGTTATTTGAAGAATAAAGCTGTTTATTTCGTCAAAAAACGACCTGATGTTGTGCCTAAAGAACGATGTGCTGAAATGGTTATATTCGGTAAGTACAAAAGGATTTAGACACTTTTTTTACGTATAGCGTAAGAAGTTTTATTAAAATGGGAAGGCACTGTTTTTAAGATATACATAATTAGATGCAATAAAGTTATCGAAAATTATAACAAATCACGACTTTATACAGGTGATCTAGCACCAAGGCTGATCGATGAACTCGCAGCATTAGTAGACGAAGTATTCGTTCCTCTCCTATCCAATCCTCTTAACCACGAAGGATGGCCGCTAGTCGTCTCTCAAGATATTCTTAAACAAATTCACAATCTTAAAAGCACAGTTTATGAGGTATAGTTTTTAAATGATTTCTTTGATGATGAAGAATAATAACAGAGTTGGTTATAACTAAGCGGTGTCATACTTGTAGGTAAAAGGTAAAGTGAATGGCCAAACAGTTCTACCAATGCCTGTAGGCGTTGAATTAGTTCACGAGGCGGAGAAAGATTTGTTACGGGGTAAAGAGGTGGACTTATACCTGAAAAGTGCGATAGAAGGTGTGGTCATCAAGTGGGCCCAGCAGATAAACGACGTCATGATGGAGGACTCGTCGCAAGCGTTTGAGAATGGACAGAATCCACTGCCGAGTGTTGGTTAGATAGTTTTGAAATTAACACGATTTTCTCTATTAATATTAAAATATTATGAAGAAGACATTTTTAGGATTTTTTTCTATTTTCAAAAGAGACGTCTAAGTATTTGTAAAAATTGCTATTTTCTTTGCAGAATTAGCTTTCTGGAAGTCACGTCTTAGCAATTTGAATTACATCTATGATCAACTACGAACTGATAGAGTTCGATGTATGGCGGTTATTCTAGAAAAGACCACCTCCGCTTATTACCCATGTTTCAGTCGACTGTTCAAGAATATTGTATCCGGTAAAATTGAAACTTTATTAAATTTTTTAAGTTAAATAAATAATTTACTATAACAATGAACTTATAAAGGTTATTGAATTGTATCAATTTCCAAATTTTCCGTTTCGCAGCTTTAGCTGAAGCATCTGAAATCGATTTATATTTGCATACATTAGAGAAGCATTTTCAAGCACTGGAAGATACAGATTTTACCGAATGCCAACCCTTGTTTCGACCACTTTTTCATATTATTTGCATGGTGTGGAGAGACTGCAAGTATTACTGCAGTTCTTCTAAACTTATGGTTTTAATAAAACAAATATGTAATTTGCTTATCTATCAGGTTAGTGTTAACACACATTACCATGCATTTATAATTTATAATTTTCTATATTATAACTATATAATAGAATGTAAACTTTTTCAAGGAAACGTTAATTTACGTTTTCAGGCGAAGAAATGTTTAGACCCAAGCACATTATTTCACAGTGATATAGATGAAGCGAGACAACGCATTCAACTCACTATAGATATTTTGAAAAATTTTAGAAGCACATTCGACTACTTTAAAGAGAGGTTACCAAGTTATTTTGAGGATAGAGCGATAATTCCTTGGACCTTCCATCCTAACGTGGTGTTTGAGCGGATGAATAAATTCCTTGAGAGATTGAACACGATCCAATGGTTTTTCAAAACAGTACTCGAATTTCAAAAGCTAGAGAAAATAGAAATAGGCGGAATGAAAGGACGAGTATTGGGAGGTCAAATTAGGGATATTTCAGCGGAATTCGATGGATATTTCCATAGTTTCGCGTCCAAGTCGTACGATGTTCTGGATCCCGATGATGAAACATTCAACGAAGATTTCAAAGCATTTCAAGAAAACATTATCGACTTAGATTTAAAATTATCCACAGTTTTAGTAGAATCTTTCGATAACTGTTCCACTTTAGAGGGAATATTTAAGGTAATAATAATTTAAAAAGAAATAGGCTTTTCTTGTTTCAATTCTTACAGTAATTGGTATCCTTACAGTTGATCGATATCGTAGGCTCAGTTCTTGATCGACCACTTATCAAGAACGAATTCACAGCAAAATATGTAGAAATAATAGTAATGCTCGAAGAAGAAATAGTTATTTGCGAGGTAAGTACGTAAAATTAAAATCACATAGAATGTGGTTTGCAAAATGAACTTAGTTGAAAACTCAGAATTCTTTTGTCTAAAGGAGCTTTTCAGGGAGCAATGTCATCGTCAAGAAAAGTATGGTCACATGGAAATAGATGCGTATTTTCCACCAATAGCAGGAGGCCTTCTGTATATGACTATGCTCGCTGCAAGGATTACTAAGCCAGTGTCTAATTTTAGAAATCTACAGCACCCGTAAGTAAATAATCAATTGGAAAATTCAAATGTATTTAAAAAATGTTACTATCATTTTTCTTTTTCTAAATTTTCGATTAAAGATCTCTTTTTCAGATTAGGTCTTCGTGAACGTTTGTTACTGTTTGCGGGTTTGTCTTCAAGTGTCCAGGCTTGTAATAAGCTTTCGCAATTTGCCGCACCCGTTGCTGACCTGGGTGGGGCAAATTGCGAAAGCCTATTATTTGCTTACTGTCTTCAGAAAAATTTGGCATGTTTTGGTACAAAATTAATTGAAAATCATACCTAATAGATTATATCTATTTTTTACTTGTCTTCATTTTAAAATTACTTCAAAACGTTAATAATGCCTTTAGAATAAAAGTAATAAGGAATAATTTAGTTTCAAAATTTTATCAGGATAAAAGAAAGCGAGGAATCAAAGAAAATTTTTATACGATATGAACAATTGATTAATGATATCAATGAATTTAAGAGAAAATACTTCGATGAGTGGGCAGTGACTATCCCGAAAATTATTGAGACTAAATCGAACAATACCATACTAGCTCGCCAAGGATCAGATTTAATCTTAAACTTTAGTCCAGCGGTAAATATCAAATTAATTAATTTATTGTTATTTATTTCCAAGTCTTAATTTTTTTCCCATGACTATTTTAATTGTTTCTTCAGCTCCTTGAATTAATGAAGGAAATTCACCATCTTAGAAATAATAAAGATTTCCAAAAGGATTTACCGCCTGAAAGTATGGAACTATATAAAAAGCAAGAAACATATAGGCAGTATCGTATCAATCTTAACAATACTATTGACTGGTACAATACTATCCGCAAAAATAGTCAAAAAGTTGAATTTGATTTAGTTGAAGACGAAATAAAGGCGATTGATCAAAGGATCGATATGGGACAGACTGAATTAAACTGGAATTCGAAAGGTATTTATTCTATGTCTTAAAAACCTATAACAATCTAAATCAGTTACAGTTAAAAAACTAAAATAAAAATGAATGCACATTTCTTTTTAGACCTATGGAACTATTTAGAAGAGCTAAATACATTGGTCGGTAGTTTATTTAAACGTATGTCCAAAATACAAGATAATTTGAAGGAAATGAAAGCTATCATGAAGACATGGGCTGTACAACCACTATTTGAAAGGAAGGAGGGTAAAAAGGTATCTAATATTAATACCTAAGGTAGCAAACATAGTTAGAATGTCTCAAATTAGAACATTTGTCACTCTTACTAGATAATAATTAGATAGATAGATTATAATATCAAAATTTCAAAAAAATGTTTGAAATATAAAGACACACCTAATGAGTTCATTGTTGTTTGACTTTCTTTAGGACACGTTACTAAATCTTGATGATTGGCAAGAGCGGACTGGTAAGCGTTACGGCGAGATAAAAGAAGCTGCAGAACGCATTAACGTACTTTTACAAGAAAATATGGAATTATTTAACATGCAAGATAATCAAGACAGTGACATATGGCTATCTTATGTTTCCTTTATAGATGGTCTCATTGAAGAAACTTTGTTTAAAGCAATAGCTTGCAGGTATAATATCGTGTCAAATTGAAACACTAATGTTGTTGTTTCTTTTTTTAAAAAGCCGTGCTGCAAACTTACTCGTCAGTGTTTTTACTAAAGTAATTTTCCTTGCAATATTTCAGCTTGGGTTACATATCTGAACATATGAATCCTAAAAACAAATTAGCTCCGCTATTTGAAGCGCAGTTGGAGCTCCTCGAGCCTGATATGGTATTTTGTCCGAGTCTAGATCCAAACGAAGAAAAAGGTTTCACGGCTATGATAAATAAATTGATTGATGATATACTTAGAATGTCAAGCCTTATTACAAGGATTGATCCTAAAAAAACGGATTCTTACGAAGTTCAAATTGTCAATCATCCTGATATAAATGAGATGAAGGAAGATATATTGAATGGAATCGAAAGAGTAATTGTCTCACTCTCACTAAAAACATAGTAATATCGTACATTCCAATATATCAATAACTGACTTTAAATTACAGGTTGTAGAAGAAGCTAATGACTTTTGCAAAACATTCGAAAATTATTCATATTTGTGGTTAGAAGAGCGCGACGCTGTGATGGAGATTTTTCTCACTTATGGTAGAATACTCACTCCTGAAGAAATAGATAAGATTGGTTCTGAAGATAAAGAAGTAATTCCACCCGAACCGTGTCCACCGAAAATGGAAGCTTTTAGAGAACAAATAGACCATTATGAAAACTTGTTCATGGACATAGAGGATATGGATTCTTACAAAGTCTTTAACTCATGGTTTCAGGTAATCAATCCTTAATCAATTACATTTATGTCCTATGTGAAAGTAAGATATTTTATAATCAAATTATGAATTAAATTACAGGTAGATATAAAGCCGTTTAGGCAGGCTTTGTTAAATACGGTTCGTAAATGGGGAAACATGTACAAAGAACACTTGGTTGAAAATGTCACGTCTAGTCTTAGTGATTTGGGAAATTTCATTCGAAAAGCTGATGAAGGTAAAATTGTCTAAAGTAGAATTTCTACTTATATCTTGTTATCACACATAAATATAATGATATTTTATGATTTTCTTAAAGGTCTTCTACAACCAGTTCCTGAAGGGGACTATGAAGCGTTAGTGTCAGTAATGGGCTATTTGATGCACGTAAAAGACCGCGCTCTTACCACTGACGATATGTTCCAACCGCTAACAGAAACGATTGAACTCTTGAAATTCTATGATATGGACATACCCGAAGAAGTCAACGTGCTTTTACAAGTAACTTCTATTTTCCGCCTTATTTATTGTTATCTTTTGTAATATTGTTAGGGATTCGAAATAATGAATTACATTGATGATGCAATTTTTAGGAATTACCAGAACAATGGCAAACGACTAAAAAGCTGGCCATAACTGTAAAACAACAAGTAGCTCCCCTACAAGCGGCCGAAGTTTCTGGAATCAGAAAGAAAATAACCACATTTGATTCTCATGTCTCTTATTACAGAGAAGTTTTTAAGAAATATGAGGTATTTATTTTTAATTTAGACCAAACCAATCCCAATTACTTCTTTTATGTTATCAGACAGTTCCAAAATATGAAATGTTACTATTATGTTTTCGGCAGTTTTTCAAGTATGAATGCGATGATCCCTATGCAGTTATGTCACGGGTTGACAAAGAAATGCTGCATTTAGAAGATGAGATGAAGAGTATCCAGGAATCTGGTTCACTTTTCGAAGTAAACATTCCAGAATTTAAACTTCTCAAGCAATGTAGGAAAGAATTGAGGATGCTTAAGGTTAGAAATATTAACAATTTGCGATTAGTAGTTTAGAAGTTTGATTAATTTGCTAATTTGGTAACTTATGTTTTATTTATAGCAATTATGGGACTATGTTTACATAGTACGAACCAGTATAGAAGATTGGAAAACAACACCATGGCGTAAAATCGATGTTGAAAATATGGACATAGAATGCAAAAAGTTCGCTAAAGAAATCCGATTACTAGATAAGGAAATGAGAAGGTTAGATTATTTTCAATTTGAAAAGCAACCAAGCAATCATAAAAATAAACCTATAATTATTAAAGATATAAATCACCTCGAGGATTTCGATGATATTAATAAAAATAATATTTTTTATTTTTTAATATACTTTTAGTTGGGATACGTATATCAACTTGGAAGCTACCGTAAAAAATATGCTCACTTCACTAAGAGCAGTGGCTGAGCTACAAAATCCTGCTATTCGAGAACGGCATTGGGATCAACTTATGAGGACCACAAAGGTGATACTAATAAAGAAGTAATAAATGATTGGAATCTTGTAAATATTATAATCCTCTTTTTTCTGTTCTGCTATAAACGTTTCAATTTTATCTGTACATACAAAAAAAGCGTTTATACAATACTGCCTATTCGAATTTGCACGAATTTTATTGGAATGAATTCTGATTGGATACAGTTTTTACTCTATGCATTTCTGCATGTTTGCATCGTGTGTCGGTGTTATGATTTGGTATAATTTGCTCCTCAACTGCCTTGCAAAAACTGAAATGCATTATGTTTTCAAAATTGTAAATATTGTAATATAATTTAAAAAAGGAATGTTGTTTTGGGCTGTCTGGTTTGAAATTGTAAATACGTTTATGATTCACAGAGCTTAGCTGCATTGCCACCTGAACTCACTGTAAGTATAATGAACATGGGTGTTTAATAAATATTGTAGACTATTATTCAAGGTGTTAAGTAAATCATAAGGTGTCTTATTTTTTGAAAATATATCACTAATTGTCAATCGATCTCTTGGTAAAGTTACGTGCAATGTAAGGTATGTGTGTTAATACAATTTTTATCATGCTTTGGTAATCGGCCACCTTAAAATTACACCTTCACAAAATCTTGGCGTGTGTTCTCCAAGCATTTAAAATTTTTTACTATGTGGATATGACACTGTAGCACTTGCTTTAATTCCAATACTCCGTGTACAACAAATATATTACTATTATTGAAAGAAATTCATTAGTAATGTAATATAGGTGAGGATTGTCATGGACGCAAATACGACGCTAGCGGATTTGTTAGCTTTAAATCTTCACGAATTTGAAGAAGAAGTTAAAAATATTGTCGACAAGGCGGTTAAAGAAATGTCTATGGAAAAAATATTAAAAGATTTAAACACTACTTGGAGCGGAATGGAATTTGAGCAAGAGATACACACCAGAACCGGTTGTGTTTTATTGAGAGCTAGTGAAGAACTTATTGAAACTCTCGAAGAAAATCAGGTACGAATTTGACAAAAACTAGTCTGTATAATTCCAAACTGTATTTGCTTGTTAAACAAAACAATGAAATTGATTTGATATTTGTAGGTTCAATTACAAAATTTGATTACGTCGAAATTTATTGCACACTTTTTGGAAGAAGTGTCTAGTTGGCAGCAAAAGTTGTCAGTCGCTGATCAAGTTATAACAGTATGGTTTGAAGTACAGAGAACTTGGACACATCTTGAGAGTATCTTTATGAGTTCCGAAGATATAAGAAAACAATTGCCAGAGGATTCTGCAAGATTCGATAGGATCGATGCTGAATTTAAAGTTAGTGCCCTTTCCAAATCCTTTTTACGAGGAGTTAAAATGTTTGATAACTAACAATGTAACGTCTTTATTGTAGGTTTTATCTAAAGATATGGCGAAGACACCAAATGTAGTAAAAGGGACAAACAAAGAAGGCTTGGTAGCCATTTTAGATGGTTTACAAAAAGATCTAGTGATTTGTGAAAAAGCATTAGCGGAATATTTAGAGACAAAAAGATTGGCGTTCCCCAGGTTTTACTTCGTATCGTCAGCTGATTTATTAGACATTTTATCAAATGGAAATCAGGCAGACTTAGTGATAAGGTAGGCAATAATATTACATTTAAACTTAACATAATTCGTTATACTTGAACATGCATTATACTTTTTTCCAGACATCTAACTAAGTTATTCGACTCTATTGCTAAACTTCAGTTTATTGAAAGTACTACACCTGGTGAAAAAACAGCTTCAGGCATGATAGCTAAGGATGGTGAACTTGTCCTATTTCATGGTCAATGTGATTGTACTGGTCCGGTGAGTTGAAATATAAATATCTTTTGAAATATAAATAGCTAGTTCTATTGTATTCACTTTAATATTTTTTGTCATACAGGTAGAAATATGGCTTAACAGATTACAAGATATAATGCGATCCACTATTCGCCATTATTTCGGAGAAGCAATCGTATCGTACGAAGAAAAATCGCGAGAGCAATGGTTATTTGATTATATGGCGCAAGTTTCCTTATGCTGCTCACAGATCTGGTGGACATCTGAAGTAAACATAGCTTTCGGGAGATTAGAAGAAGGATATGATAATGCTCTGAAGGATTATTATAAAAAGCAATTGTCTCAATTGAGCACACTGATAACTCTATTGATTGGAGAACTAAGCAAACAAGATCGCCAAAAAATCATGACAATTTGTACGATAGACGTGCATTCGAGAGATGTAGTCAGCAAATTGATTCAAGGCAAAGTTGAAGCTGGATCCGCGTTTCAATGGCAATCTCAACTTAGACACAGGTTTTAAAAAGTCCTGTATCATCTGCACTTTTTGGTACAGGTTACTTCATTTTCACGTCCATTCGTGCTTTAGTACTAGTATCCACTTTGTAGTTTTATTGAAATAAAACATGCATTTTATTTTATCACTCACATCATTCGTTTATTTATTTATTGTACAAAAAGCATAAAAATCAAACTGAAAAGAAATACTGAGGCTAATTTTCTTTTAGATGGGATGAAAAGGAATACCATTGTTTCGCTAATATTTGCGACGCTCAGTTTAAATACAGCTATGAATATTTAGGAAACACACCTCGATTGGTCATAACACCCTTAACTGATAGATGTTATATTACTTTGACTCAGGTAGGTTATGAAAATTCCTACCATATTTTTTTAAAGGCTTAAGCATTACAACCCTTTTAAAATACCTTTATTTTATTTTTCATAGTCGCTACATTTGATAATGGGTGGGGGTCCTGCTGGTCCAGCGGGAACAGGAAAGACTGAAACCACAAAAGATCTAGGGAGAGCTCTGGGGATTATGGTTTACGTATTTAATTGTTCTGAACAAATGGATTACCAGGTATATGTGCACAATTATTTTCCATAATATAATTTGGTATTAAACTTTATGATATTTATGCAACCGTATCTATTTATATTTTATTTTGCAGTCTTGTGGTAATATTTATAAAGGTTTAGCGCAAACTGGCGCATGGGGATGTTTTGACGAATTCAATAGAATTTCTGTTGAAGTACTATCTGTGGTAGCAGTCCAAGTAAAATCTGTTCAAGATGCTATTCGGTTAGTAATTGTACATTACAACGAAAAACACAAATGTATTTTTTTCTTGTTAAACAAAAATACCTATTAGATATGACTATATTTCAGAGACAAAAAAGATAAATTTAACTTTATGGGAGAAACGATATGTTTAGTTCCTTCGGTCGGAATATTCATTACAATGAATCCTGGGTACGCCGGCAGAACAGAATTACCAGAGAATTTGAAAGCTCTATTTAGACCTTGCGCAATGGTTGTACCAGACTTTGAATTGATTTGCGAAATTATGTTAGTTGCTGAAGGATTTCAGGATGCTAAAATATTGGCTAGAAAGTTTATAACATTATATACTTTATGTAAGGAGCTGTTGTCAAAACAAGATCATTATGATTGGGGATTAAGAGCTATTAAATCTGTTTTGGTTGTTGCTGGATCTTTAAAGGTAATTTGAGTCTAACTTCGAATTCAGTTCATAATAATTTATGCTTATTGATAATGAAATTTATTACATTCAGAGAGGTGATCCTGGTAGACCTGAAGAGGAAGTACTTATGAGAACTTTACGTGATTTTAATATTCCGAAAATAGTAACAGACGATATGCCAGTATTTATGGGGTTAATCGGTGACTTGTTCCCCGCTCTCGAAGTACCACGGAAACGTGACTTAGAATTTGAAAGAACCGTTAAACAGGCTGCAATGGATTTGCTCTTACAACCAGAAGATAATTTTATCTTAAAGGTTGTTCAGTTAGAAGAATTACTCGAGGTGCGCCATTCGGTATTTATTGTTGGCAATGCTGGTACAGGTAAAACTCAAGTTTGGAAAAGTCTTTTTAAAACATATCAAAATCTGAAGAAGAAGCCAATTTTCAACGATTTGAATCCAAAGGCTGTTACTAACGACGAACTATTTGGCATAATCAATCCAGCCACAAGAGAATGGAAGGATGGATTATTTTCAGTTATAATGAGAGATCAGGCAAATATTGTCGGAGAAAATCCGAAATGGATAGTTTTGGACGGAGACATAGATCCAATGTGGATTGAATCATTAAACACAGTTATGGATGATAACAAAATATTAACATTGGCTAGCAATGAAAGAATAGCGCTCACTCCTAGTATGAGATTGATGTTTGAAATATCTAATTTACGTACCGCTACGCCAGCTACTGTCTCTAGAGCTGGAATTCTGTATATCAACCCACAAGATTTAGGCTGGAATCCGTAAGTAAATGAAAATATTCTGTGACAGATTTTGAAACACGTATATCTAGACTAATTAGCTTATAAGAAAAAATGCTTATAACTCATTTTAATAATAATTTGTCTTTTATTCTTTAATTACAGTTACGTGACTAGTTGGGTTGAAACTAGAAAAATACCAGCGGAAAAGTCCAATTTGGTCATTTTATTCGATAAATACATTCCACCTTGTTTGGAAAACATTAGGAACAGATTTAAGAAAATCACACCAATAGCTGACATGGCACATATTCAAATGCTCTGTCATTTGCTCAGTTGTTTATTAGTACCAGAGAACACACCGCCAGATTGCCCTAAGGATTGGCATGATATTTACTTCGTATTTGCTTGTGTCTGGGCTTTTGGATCTGCCATGTTCCAAGACACTAATGTAGATTATAGGATTGGTAAGCTAAATATTTTCCTTATTGTTTGTGGCAAAATACTTATAACTAAATTAATAATTTAAAATAAAAATTTTAAAATATTTGCAGAATTTTCAAAATGGTGGGTCAATGAGTTCAAAAATGTGAAGTTTCCAGCTGGTGGGACAGTTTTTGACTATTATATTGATCCTGAAACGAAGCAATTCGCACCGTGGACTGAAAAGATAATGAAGTTCGAATTAGATTCGGATATTCCATTACAAGTAATACACGCTTCTGTTAATTATAACCTATTTTACTTATCTACAATGACTGTATATAAATACATTATTTTGCTAAATAGTAGGTACTTAGGTACTTAGTAGTTTTAGAAGTTTTTTGAAACTGAATATTTTTGTAGGCCGTGCTTGTTCCAACAGCTGAAACAATAAGAGTAAGATATTTCTTGGATTTGCTGATGAAAAACAAACATCCAGTAATGTTAGTTGGGAGTGCTGGATGTGGCAAAACTGTTCTCGTTAACGAAAAACTTCAGAGGTAAGCGATTTTTTCATCTTTATTCAAAAGGCAATTTGTAATTCATATATGTATCATTTTCTTTATAGTCTTTCAGAAAATTACGCTATTCAATCGATTCCATTCAACTTTTACACAACATCAGAAATGCTTCAAAAGATTTTAGAAAAACCATTGGAGAAAAAAGCAGGTCGTAATTACGGGCCACCAGGAAACAAAACCTTAATATATTTTATAGACGACATGAACATGCCTGAAGTTGATCCTTATGGGACTGTCCAACCCCATACTATAATCAGACAACACTTAGACTACAACCACTGGTACGATCGTACCAAGTTGACTTTGAAGGATATTCATAACACACAATACGTATCCTGCATGAATCCAACGTCTGGCAGTTTTACTATAAATCCGAGGTTGCAAAGACATTTCTGCGTGTTTGCGATAAGTTTCCCAAATGCAGAGGCTTTGAATAATATCTATCATTCAATTCTGAGTCAGCACTTGGTTAATCCTGAATTAAGAATAAATGCTCAAGTTGCTAAAATTTCAAGTAAGTATATTTTATATTTATTCAAAAGAATTTCTTTACTTATTATTAGTTATAATTTTAGTACTCTTTAGAAAAGTTAAAAGTAATTAAATGTTATTCGAAATACTAAAGTTGAAATTTTGCAGAGAACGTGGTAGCAGCAACAATAGCGTTGCACAATAAAGTATCACAAGTATTCCTGCCGACGGCCATTAAGTTTCATTATATCTTCAATTTGCGGGATTTATCTAACGTATTCCAGGTAAAACTACGTCCTTGATAAAAAGCAAGTTGGCAAATATTATATTCTGTGTGTGAAATAAAAGAAAGTATTTTGTACCCTTTTAGGGATTCCTTTTCAGTACCAATGAGTGTTTGGTAAATCCATCTGATTTAATACGTCTTTGGCTCCACGAAACGCACAGAGTATATGGAGATAAACTGACAGAAGATAAAGATATAGATGCTTTCCTTAAAATGCAAGTTGATCTTTGTAAGAAAAATTTTGAGGTAAGACAAAATTAAACCATAATGTTGTCTTAGATTTTCGCGATTATTACACATTGAAATAAAACTAGTTTGAACGGATTTAAATCGCGTATA
>DVXP01001788.1:0-14101 GCA_018235645.1 Junonia grisea | reverse complement strand
CCTGCGGCTCGGGTGACAACTATGCACCCGGGCAAAAATGTCCTGTTTTCTTCCCTTGGTTAATAATATACTATTAAGTTTCTTACACTCACCAGTAACTAAAATGTCTCGTAACACTAAATTCAAAACCTTTTTTACTATCAACAATAAACCTCAATTACTTAATCGGCTTAAAAGCGATCCATCCGAATACAAATCGATTACTCTCCATTCCAGGAATTAGAATGCCAGATCCTCCAAAGCCTGTTATTCTGCATGCACGCCTTCCTCACCGCCAAAGTCGCCTCCGTCGACCCCGCCTTTCTCGCCTCCATACAGCAGGCGAACTAGTAGGCGAGACTATTATAGACAAGAAATGGTAGGTGAGTGGGGTATGAGGCGAGAAAATAACAGGTAGGAAAATTGTAAATGAGAACATCATAGGCGAAAAATTCATAGGTGAGCGTGGAATGAGGTCTCCTCATATAATGTCGAAAATAATGTTCGACGAATTTGTAAGCGAGAAAATAATAGGCGAGTGGGCAATTACTAGGCGAGAAAATAAGAGGCAAGAGGGCAATTAATAGGCGAAAAATAATAATATATGAGTGGGGAATTAAGAGGCGAGTGAGATATTGTGTCGACTTATTTGTACAAATGTTTATGTAGTACCCTCGATTTTGTTGTTTTGAGTTTTGTGGGTATTATTTCGGTTCGTATTGAAAATTGGTTATGTATGTGTCGTGTGTAACAAAAATTTCTGTGTGAATTTTGGATTGGGTTTGATATTATACGATTTTATGTCGAATAACATTATGAATTGCATTAATAAATTGTATTAATCTTAATAAATTAGTAATTTATTAAAATTGTGCTACAGGTGTTTTATTATTATTGGTCATGAATTTTTCAACATTCACACAGACTTTTTTGTTACACTATATAATATATTACAAAATCCTTTTATTTAAACAAAATTTTATATTAATTTCGATATCGATGATTCTAAATTTAAGGCCTAATATAAAACAGCGAAAGTTATAAGACTAAGTTCTATGAATCTCCAAATGTTTCTTCCAATCTTTTTAGAACCCTAAGTATTGTAAGGTAAGGTTTAAATTTGCACTTTTTTATTGTCACCCAAAATCAAATTATTTATCACAATGACTTTACAGTAAATTTTGACTTATTTTTACCTTGGTGATGTGATATTTATTTTATTTTTTTAAGAACAATGGTCATTCTTGTCTTTGACCGATGATTTTTCGTTTTATTTAAATAATTAAAATAAAAAGCAAAAATTTATATGTAAAAAATGACTTTATGGTCACTTTTTTATTTCTACTGGCAACATCAAGCATTTTTGTTCAATAGCAACACCTTACATATTCAAATTTCTTTAATTAAAGTAAATGATCATTGTTCTTAATTATTCATAAATATTAGTAAGAAAAATGCATTTGTATTCTCAATCTATACCCCCTCTTGTCATAGATCTGAAGGTCTAGATTTTTTTGTACTTTAAATAAACAGTATTATTTTATTTAGTTCATAGTATACTTGTAGTACAATACTCCGTTTTATATTGATTTCTAGGTTAGGACTATATTAAGAAATATAACTTATATATTTGAAAAATTCTATTAAAAGATCAAACTTGATATGAGGCTAACTCAAAATATTATGTATTATATCGACACCAAAGCTTTTACATTCTCATTTTAATAAAATACAAAAAAATATTCTGAAATACAATTGAGATTGACATACTGATTCTAAATGTGAATGTCCTAGGATATAACGCTTAACGCCCTCGTTTGCGTTTCAATTTGAACAGAATCAGTGTCCAGATGTAAGGACATCTCGATTCACACGTCGAAACTTCAACTTAGGCATTTGATGTATGTCAAGTTTGACTAAGATTGTATTTCGGATACTCAAAAATTATATGTATACTTATATGTATAAATTAGAAACATTACATACATTGTCATGAATCATTTTAACAGCATGACTTTCACATACATATTTAGTGCTCATTTCTTAGCATATTTTGAGTGTTTTTTTAATTTCCTTAGAGGCTATGATTTGACTGATATTATTCTAATATTTTAGTGTTAAGTAAGTTTTTATCGAAAATTAAAATAATTAAGTTCGAATTTGTATTTTATACGTATTAATATATTCTCATTTCATTCATAAATTATCTGTGGCATTTTATGTTATCTGTGTATCAAAATATTGGTTCGAAATTTAAATCAACCATCGAAATACGTATAACATTGCGCTTTCATCATATCATTAAAATTAAGTATATAAAATATTTATATTGAAAAATAAAAATCTTATGTATTTCGTGAAATAACACCGAATCTACTTTGTTAACGAAATTTTCATATTTTATATCGATCTGCCTGATGCAAAATGGCTATATATATTATGTATATTAGTGTTCATATAGTCGTAGTATGTTTGTTTCTATATATTATATATTGAAGTAGATAGTGTCGCTCTTTTTAAAATTATATTTCGAGATCTGAGGTGCAAAATTTTATGTATCAACTGTCTTATTTATAAACATAAGCAACGTATTCCATTCGGCTTTGTACAAACTGCTTATAGGCGATTGCGAATCGATGCTTAAATCGAATAAATCGATTGTTGTTTTACTCAACTATATTTTTCAATTTACTGCCGGTACAATTCATATCGAAAATGCCATATCAGTTTTTGACAAACTTAAAATTTCTTACACCAATTTTCAGAGCAGTTTTTAAAAGATTCTATATTATATTCTAACTTTTTTTAGTATTATTGACGTTGTGACTTTATAAATCGATATAATCAGAACGAATGAAAAATAATATTCTGCCAAAAGTTAATGATAATGATAGCTTATCGAATACGTATTGACAATCTATTGATTCGATAATTTCATTCGCATTCGCCTATTACTAGCTAAAAAGAAAATTTATTAAATATCTTAACAGAATATATGCTTTCTTTACTAAATCTATTTAAGAACATGATATTATATCGTACTTTACATAATGTTTATAAATAAGACGGTTGACAGTTTCGTAGTTTTTAAGGATTTTATGTATTAACGAAATTATTTTAATTAGAGGGGGATTGTTATGTTTTAGCTTCTATATCTATTTAGACTATTAGTCTATTTTTATTACTCTATACAGGGTGGCAAGTTAATGTTTCTTTATTTAGGCTATGATTATAATTAAAAAAAATATATACAATTTATCAATTCTAAACTTGTCACCATTTTTGTATAAAACATAATATTTTTTCGTGCATATTTATTATTTTAAATACTAAAAGTAGGGTAGTTAAGTCAATTCAGAGCGCTAAACATTTTCGTATCGTAAATTAGTTACCTCAAAATGTAATAGAATACGTCCCCTGTTATAGGCATCTAATCACATAGAATAGGCATAAACCGTATTTTAATAGATAATTTTCGACTGTCCCTTCGGAATAGTTTATTTTTGAAGTGCTATATCATCTGCGCATCCTGTATATCTTCATAGGTCAGTGTTAATATCATATAGATGTTTTTGATTTTCTTGATATTCATAGAAATTGTATCTATAGATATTTTGAGGGCATAATTATAGACACAGATTATTGCATTTTAATCACAGTTATATATTTTAATTACGGCTCTTTGTCTAAGATGGGAATTGTAGATATGTTTTATTTAACTGCTAAAACAGCTCTCTTACTTAATAGCAGTTACCTAACTTACATACGTAAGTTGTAACTTTCATGAAACAAGTCACTGACAGTATAAGTTATTTCAATTGTATAATGATTGGATAAAATTAATGTAAATCCAAAAAGTCCATAAGCAATACATACAAAAGTACCCTTAAAAGTCTTTGTCAAAATAAAATCAATTTGTCATTATTTCGTCACAATTTGGTCATGACAATGTCATGTCATAATCTTGTCTATGATTATGCCCGATCTAAGCTAAATTTTAAACTTCCTAGTTTCTCGAGTAACCAATATGTAACGCGTGGTGTGCTTAGAAACCCAACCCGCAACCTTTCCTATCGCCCGATTCCGTTAAAACGCCGGTTCTTAATAACTATTATAATATTACGAGTAATACGACAATATTAGCTATCTGTGGGCGTGTTCTGACATACAATCTAGAATTCTGGCTAGACTTGATGATATTATTGTCGCTTATAGATCAAAATGCATTGCCTCTATTGGATATTGTGCTGTGAAATATAACGTCATAACGTGAAAATCTTCGACATCTAAATTTTGTGATGTAATAATATATCATAAAATTACAAAACGAGGTGACGTTGCATAGTAAATGCGATATCGCCTCGTTTTGTATTATTTTAAAACGCAAAAAAGTCACAACACAATTTTTTATGACATGACCTGCACGGTATTGGAATGTGCAAAAACGCGATCTCACCCTATGTTTTACAGTATCCGATCAATCTCCATCGTGATTTCTCCAACATACGTAACATTAACAAAATAACGTGTATAATTGCTACAATAAAAAGCCACTACAACTGAACTGGTTTGTACTTCAGAACACACCATGTTGGTAAAGAGTAAAATGAATTTAATCAGTATTAATCGTGTCGATGTGAAGTGTAATCTATAACGTAGTTGTTGAACGGTCAATTTATTCTCAATTAGACGAATCAATTATTATGAGCTACGTAGGTGGATAGTGCTGCGCGATTTGTATACACTTGTAAAAATTTGTATACAAAATATACTGAAAATTTTTGTCTTTAAACCAACAAAGTATTTAAAACATAACCTTGAAATAGATTTTAGCAATTTCTGAACATGCTGTATCTCTATTTGACTGTTTTTGAAGGTTTCTATTTGTGATTTTTAACTATAATCTTTAATTCATTTCGTTGTATTTATGTAACTTTTATTTAATCATGCATTACATGCAGTCTATTAAATAAGGGTTCAGTTGAGGAAGCATCTGGTGTGGCCTCATGTAGTCCGAGAAGTTGTACAACTTATTTTCAATGTTATGTGTATTCATAAAATAAAAAAATAAAAATTTTTTAAAGCAACAAATCCCCTATAACAACTGAACTGCTGTGTTGTTAATATTAACAATTTCAACGTCATTTATTACATTTTATCAGTAAGATGATTTTATTGTAAAAAAAACTTTAATAGTAAAAAACGTAAGTGTAAGATGTCTTCGCGCAGCAAATAATTCCGTAAAGTGTGAAAATGACAATCGATATATCGTGGCCTTTAACGGAATTAAGGGCCAATGTTTTAGTCAATTTAGAGAAAATACTCAAGACTGAACTAGAAAAGTGAATTCTCAATTGTTTTAACGTCATTCCAACGAAAATACCACCAAATTGTTTTAAATGTAGTCTGATTACAAAATGAATAAAACAAAAACAACGACTTTCCATTTAATCAAGTCTATTCCATGAAAAATAACGTTAAGCTAAAGCGGTAGTAAATTATAAAATTTTGAAAATCAAAAACAATTTTGAGATTCCAAATTAAAAATTTCATAGTCAATTATTCCATTAAAATCTTTCAGAATAAGCAACAGTCAGAGTCATAATTTTTATTCTGAACTTTACCCTTCTTTAAAATTAAAATACAGTTAATTTTAAAACTTGAAAACGGAAACGCCATGATTTATCGAATTTAACGCACATTATTTAAATTAATAAATAATTTTTATTAATTGACAAAATTTTAATTCCGATTAAATAAATGGGACCATTTGTATTTTATCGCAGCATCAAGTCCATTTTTGTCCTGTTATAATATTAAGAATTTAAAACGTCTAATTTTCCAATTTGATAATAATGAAAAATAGTAAAAATTTCTCTTTTCTTCGCTTAAAACTCTTCTATTATAAATTGTAACGTTTTAATACAGATATTAGAAACAAAAAACTAACGGTAATAATAACCAAATAATGTAATGTTAATCCTATGGGTTCCGGGTGGTCCAGTAAAAAAGTATTCAGCAATTTCACCACCACTATTTTTACCTTTTCAATAGTTCTTTCATGAAGTAACCTCTAAAATTCTTCCTTTTTTATAAAATTTAATGAGACTCTTACTATTACTTATCCTTTTAATGCAGTAACTAACTGATTCATATCAACGTAACTCTGGTGGTGAACTTGGTCACATTTATTACTCTCCACTCAATGTGTAACACATTACAGTGGCTCTACTGGCTGTATTGACCACACTAATACTTATTTCATAATGTATTACGTTACGTTGAAATGATTTAGTCAGTTATAATCTTTAGACTAATCTCTCCTCTGGTTTCTTATTATTATTCCCAAACTCCGGTGTTAAATAAAAAAAATCTATTGTGTCTAAATAATCGGCCAGTTTCTTCTTATTAGAATGGATGATTCCGTTTTCATGTGACTATCTCAATTAGTACTGATGTGTGGTGTGAAGTGTATAAAACGATATTGTAACAATTCATGTATTAGTTAGTTGTTAACGCCTAGTTATTTATGACTATTGTTGATTATGTAACTAAAATGTATCCATTAGTAAAATTTTAATCTGAAATGAAATGTGTTTACTTTTTACCCTACTTTACTTACCATATTTGTTTATATTCAGGCATGTTTAAATTCAAAATGAATGGGTAATTTCAGAGAAAATTCACTCAACTGTACAGTAGAGCTACTATACCAAGCCAGTAGGTTTCTGTCGTTTCTTGCTTGTTTCGAAATGGTGTTGGACAAATAATTAAAAATATTAGCGTCAAGCCATAAAATAAAACACAATGTTTCTTAAATTACTTTTAATTCAAGCTTGAGGAACAAAGTGAGCTACACAAACTATCAAGCGACACCCACGCCGGCGACCGGCCGCTAACATTAACGCTATGGACTCGAAATCAACTAACACAATAGCGAACACCGCTAACTCCTTAAAATAAGGCTAAGAGTAGAAAAATATATCTTAGAGTATTTAAATTATATCTATTCGTACACTTTGCCATGATTATTTTATGAGTTTTGCTACTTCTCCATGATTTATCATAGTTTTTAGGTAAGGTAAGTTTCAGAATAAGTTTTGCCAGTCATAAATGGTTAGGTAAGTTTGAATTTATTTGTTTAGACTTTTATCTCCTGAATTTTAATACGTATAACTTTATATATTGTTCAGGTAAATATTAATATTTATGTACCTCATGTTTGCTATTATTATATTTTAATTAGGTAACAGCTATTAATATATTATGAACAACAATGACACGTGGCAAAGTGTAAGAATAATTCTGAGTTTCTAAACGAATTGTAAATATATTTATATGAAATTTAACAAACTACATACAAAAAGGTTTTAATTGGATATTGAGTGATATGTTACGTAGTTATACATATTAATAGACAGTTTATACAATATATTAGTTGAGAATTCGAAAATAAAGTTTTTAAAATCCTAAACTATATTAAATTTTAATTATAAAGATTAAAGGTTACCAAAAGCAAAGATAGGTTAAGGTAAGTTTCATAATTTCGGGTAAAATTATGACACAAATACAGAAATCTATTAGTAATTACAAAAGCAACACCTGCGCCTACAACATTTAACATCAATACATAAATAGCTTTTATTTTTTAACGGAAAAGTCAGGACTTTGTACAGAATTAATTTGTGCGTGTATTACGTACTACATATAGTTTTTATTTTTATTTATTTTTTTATATATATCGTCGATATAGTAAAAATGGTTAGCTATTGTAGTGTGATCTATTGACTTACATTTTGAGTGATGAAGCTGTCTGCGGCGAAAGAAAATTACACTAAAATAATTATCGATGACTATTATATTTTATATTTCATAGTTTCATACAACAATCACTCAAATTGTTCCTAGTGTTAATATGACACGTTAGATTTCTACTTACGATATTTTTTGTGATTTTATGAATGATTTTCACGATCAGAGTTTTCGTAAACAATTGATATATTCATGTATGTATGATGTGGTTTTTTACACCTTTGATGTAAGGCTAAGATCGAATGCAGGGTTTTTTTTAATTTAAATCCTTGTAAAATATTTTCTTTCGCCGAGAAAGAGAGAAATGCGCCGACAACACTCAGATTACAATTTTTGTTTCATAATTTTATTCAGTAACTTAACCTAGTAAATTTATTTCAAGAGGTATTTCGTTTCCTGGATATTTATTTTTATTGAATATTAGTTTAGTGTGGGTATTGTGAGCTATTACCATTTTTACCACTCGACGTAGATTTCCTAATTATGAAATAATATTCTAATCTAAGAAGTTTGCTCTCAAGCCTTAGACGATGGAAAAATACAAATTTTCTCATATAATCTATAGGGTATACAAATAATATAATTTTTTTATACATATAAAATTATTGTCCGATATAATATTTATTGTTCTGACACATTGAGGTTATTATAACTACTAAGGAGATTAAAATCTTAGATACTGGCATGTTACCTTAAAAACATAAATAAAAGGTATATTTTTCTATTTTATATTTTATAGTATATATGAATAATGAATAAGACTAAGATTCAGTCACTTATTAAGACTTTCGTAATTATTATTGTCATATTGTTTCGAATAAAGAAAGCATATATTATAACTAATACCTTTCTTCTTTTTGTAATAATACAATGTTAAAAACAATCCACATAGTATATAAGTAATACTATACTTAATTTCAAACACTTCTTAATAGATTGTGACCTTTATAACATTTTACATTGTCTACTCTACTCTAAAACACAACAAGTCTATCAAATCATAACACGTATAAATTGCCAGTATCTCCATATAAATATAAAGTATATCTCAATAAAAGCGACACAAGATGGAGTGCTACATCGATCAACACAAGGGCCGGAGCTACGGTCATCTAATTACACCTAGACAGCTAGAACACAACCTTTATTTATATATGGATATTGTCGATCACGTGACTTGAATAGATTGATTGGTGGAGAAAATTTTACTATATTTTCTTATAAAATTAGAATCAGTTGTTTTGTTTTACGTAGAACCCGCTACGTGACAGTACTACGGCGTAGCAATATTTTGTAGCAATTGTAAAATATTCAATGGTAGGTATTATCTGTCAAAACTACTGTGACTATAACTTCATAGTGCGTCTTTCCCTGCTATGTTGGAGGCATATACTCAGTAACTTTTAGTTTTTATGGAATATCGAAGGTCATGTTTTTATTTTTAATTCAAACGCAACAAAGGCCTAACCAACATGTGTATAAAATCGACTCAATGGTGTATTTTACACCTCAAATATGTCGTCTTTGCACGGAAAACGACTTAACAATGATTTATTGATTTATTATTGAGATTTCCCATCCCAAAATACATTTATTAAATTGCAACTTAAAAAAAAATTAGATCTAATACAACAGTTTGATTTTTGTGTATCTCAAAGTTTCAACTCTGCAGACAGGCCATTGTTGCTCAGCCTCATATATACCCGTATATTCAAAGCTATCTTAAAATTCTTTTAACCTCGACTTCTGAAGTTGCTATAAACCCCATTATAGTTTTAAAAACTCATCTTCCAGTATTGGTAATATTAACTTCTAATTATGTTTATAATTATGTAAATATTCTCTGAAAATTATAATAAATGGTATCTAAAAAATTAGAAAATTTTCTCCACCAATCCCCGTATAACATACCTTTATACAATCTGCTATATAATATATTATAACCACCCCCTCTACACGATAATATAAAACACTTTTATTGTCACTATGAATACATCTAACTTAACGAGACAACTCGCTGAACACGTACTCTAACGAGATCAACAGCTTTACCCTACACATTGATTGTATACGACATATATATCTTATATATTAAGTTTAGAGCCGAACATGTCACATGTTCCATATAAAGCCAAATACCAATGCATCTCGTGTTATTTATAATATGTGTACCGCTTAAGTGTCTAATGTAAATAATAAGCAACGCTAAATTTTCCACCTAATTGCGTTAAAGTTACAAGGACACTCGCGTTTCTATATAGACATTTTTTTTTCAATAAAAATTTTTAAGTATCTGAATCATATTCGAAAATTTTCAAAAGTAAGAAATCATAGACAATTTTTTTTTTTGTTTCAAAAAGATAGATAAATAATAAATAGAGTACATAACGCTAAAGCGAATCTATTAGAGTTAATATATCTAACTGTACCTAAGCTACTTACAATCTATTTTGGAAAAGGTCAATCAAAATGGCAATAGACAATTTTTATTATCAACATTTCAATAATAACTTTTTTTAATATTTACTCGTCAATTGCCAAACAATTGACATAGATTTTTTTTAATTTAATTTCACTACATTTTTTTTTAATAACTGAAGTGTTTAAATCAAACATTATATACACAACATATATAATTGTTTTTTGAAACGATTTTCGTATAAAGGGTTTTCTTTTATATTAAATGATGTAAATCTTTTATGTTTTTAATACTAATAGAAAGCTCGTGGAAAGAAGAGGACTCGTGAGTCACAACAACCTTAGGGATACGTTCGACAACATATCTTACTTAGATTACATTAAACTGCACATAACTATGTCATTATAAATCTTTTTTTTTTCAATTAAAAACTTATCTATAGAAAGTGAGTTATACTTGCTCTTCTAGAATTATATCTTTTATTATTTTGTAAATAGTTCATAATATGATTACACTAATATGGCAATTTGGAAGATAAAATTTTATTTTTTAAGAATGATTTCCTTATAGTTACCCATATAAAAGATGTCTGTTTTAAAAACTGTTTTTTATTTTTTTGTTTACGCACAAAAGTATACAGTTTTCTTTACATATAAGTTTTTTAGATTAATTGATTAATGATTTTCTTTTCCTTCTTTGAAATATTTATCATTTTTTACTTTAATTACCAAGAAATATATGTTGTCGATCGTATATAAATATATATCTAATATATTACAATATCTATAACAGCAACTTTGAGCATACTCGACGCTATTTATCTAGTTACAATTATAAATAATATGCACTTATATTATAAATAATCTCATTTAAGATAAAAAACAAAAGAAATATAATAATATGAGACAAGAATATAATAAATATGACAATATTCAAGAGGTAGATGAAAGAAAACGAATTAAAAAAATAAATAAATATTTCCTAACATCTAAGCCTAAGATACATTTTCTCTGCATAGTCTTACACGCTATTAAAGCTATGTTACTAATTTTCACACTGAATGTGTTATTGTCACTTAAGTAACGTCTAAATTTTTTATTATCATTATTCATAATAAAAAATAAACTCACACATTTATACATTTATATAAAAAAATGATATCAAAAGACTCGTCCACGGGGCGGTAACCTGCTATAGTATCAATATTTCGAAGTCTATTTAGTCGTAGGAAGAACAGGCATATGCATGTATAAGGTTCTTCGACTATACCTATGTTACACTTACGAAGGATACCTCATCGAGGACGTCGATAAGGTAAAAAGAATATATACTCTATAAAAGCACTTTTCTCTAACGCTACGACACCAAACATCAAATAAATACGTTCTAGAAATGAAAAGAAGATCGCGTCATATAAAAACCCTATGAGATAACGCTAAAGCTTAGTGACCCTACTCCGTAATCATAAGCCTCGAGTCGTACAATAAACACCAATAAGACATCCCGAGAAAAAGTATCGAGAGATTCTTCACGTTCAAAGTCGTATAAAAACTCCAACTTTGCAACGTCATGGTTATTTATATAGTTTCCATTTTTATAATATATAGAATCATATTATCACAGCATTAAATAATTTACCACACGCGACGTACCAGCGATATGTAAAAATATTTAGCCATTATATAATAGTAAACATACATATAGTAATTAGAATCTCAATCGTCAGTAGAGCTACAATATATTTCTCTTTATTTATTATTGTCAATAGGTATATATTTATTGTCATATATTAATTTTATTGTCGTTAAAATAGTAACTTCAATGTCCATACGCTTTGAACACAACACGACATCGAGACAGACGTAACCACGTTCAAATCGATAATTGACATATTTTCATTCAATTAAACGCAACAATAAATCCAATTATTAATAAAAAAACATCTTATTTTGAAATCGAATCAACTTTGATTCTATAAATCAAAGTTGATTCGATTTCAAAATAAGAATCAAATAAAGACAAATTAGAATCGATTCAAAACTCAAATAGAATCACTTCCAAATTTAAACTCAAATCGCACACAAAAATAACCCCTGCAATAACAGATCAAAATCGAATCGAAAGCAGTTACGTCATTTAACCCTAGACGTCGTTCCCGTGCGTTCGCCGCGCGTGCTCATAATGTCTGGCGCGTCCTCAGTCATCATCTGAACGCGCGTGCTCGTCGTCATACTGGCGGATTTGACGCATGATCCAGGGTACGTATCGAGGCACGTACGCGTACACTCCGGGCAAGCGCGGGTGGGCGCACTTGATGCCCCAAGAAACGATGCCGCCGACGTACCATCGGGATGTGTCGTCTGGGTCCTTGCAGAGTAATGGACCGCCGGAGTCGCCCTGTGCGATAAGGAGTTTTGGATTAGAAGAAATTACAAATTTCAGAGTGCACTTACACTAGATGAGCGAATAATCGTTCACTATGTCAAATTATTTTTAGTGCAAACAGGCATTCAGTGTAGAGCATTCTTTCATTGTTCTTAGTGCGTTCGCGAAGATTCTATGGAATATTCTTAGGATGCCCGCTTCAAAGCGTTCTTGTGCTCTGGCTCTTGTTCATGCTCTCGTTCTATGTTTGTTTGATAGAAACGCTAACATTTCGTTAACATTAAAATATTACGAAATATAATAATAGCTCAAGCTCTATGTTCGTTTAATGCAAACACGCTTTAATAATGAAAATCCATTTTTTTTAATACATAAGTAGGTAAATATAATAATCATAATTGCTCAACTTAAGTAGAGTCGAGTATTACATCGAAAATGTCTTGACAATCAAGTTATATCTAGGACATTTGTATTTATACAGTTTTCTATAACATCGCCCAAGTACCAACAATTGCTCCAAGACAAAACCAGTACATACAAAACTAGCAATAACTCCAAATAAACGATAAAAGTCGCAATAAGTAGCATCTCGAGAAGGCATTCATTTGACTTTAGAATAAAACGAGGAAACGTACAATACAACGATGCATTGAAAGCAAACATAATGTCCCGGTATTAAAACGTATTGCCTTCGCTCCGTTTTAGCTCAATACTATCTCAGAGTTAGGGTTGCCAGATGGCCGGGAAATCTGGGATTGTCCCGGAATTTCCCGCTCCGTCCCAAATTGTCTATTGACCAGTAACTAAGTTTTAAGTAATTAAGCGTTGTCTCGAAATCCGAAAATCTTGATGGTTGAGCTGTAATGGCATTTCTATGAAGGTTAAAGAGGGTGTCGATCTTTTTTTAAGCTGTATGATAGAGTAAAGAGACTTTTTTAGTTGCAATGACATTTCTATGATAGGGTAAAGAGAGTGTTGACTTTTTCTAGCCGAAATGACATTTGTATGATAGGCTTCCACCGCTTTAAATCCGCCACTGGTTATTCTAGAACTGTCCCGAATTAGATATTTTCTGTCTAGCAACCCTACTCAGAGTGCTCCATCTTGGAAATTATTTTCCTTATTTGTTTGCCAACTATTGTGATAATAGTGATCGAGTACTGAAGAACTTCAATAGAGAGAATAAGTTATAAATAGATATTGTTGGGTTAATAAAGACGTAATAAACTAGTTTTGTGTTCTAAATGGGGGGTTTTATTATTGTATAATTATTGTACCTATTATGCTTTTGTGCTCTGATTTTATGCCATTGTACGATTGTCGTGAAATTTAGCACAGAAAAATCGAATCGTATATCTTTTCCGAAGAGAAAATGATAAAAGTGATGATACGGTACATATAAATATATGGATTGAGAGCTGTAAGAATACGACGACCGCTCTGGTGTAGTGGTGCTGAATGCGCTATTAACGCCGGCGGTCGCGGGTTCGATTCCCGCTCGGGGCG